>JAKCPI010014364.1:0-20755 GCA_023213315.1 Euborellia annulipes | reverse complement strand
ACATTTTAAAGAGCTCTCCTCGATATATTAACATATATACAGGTAAGAGAAAGTAAAAATAAAATTAGATAATTAGAAAGAGAAGAAGGGGGGAGGGTGAGGGAAGTGAAATGGTGGGGGAGGGGGGGGGGTGATTAATTTACATCTCAAAAGGCAAACGAGTTGACAGCAAAGCAAAAGGGTTGGTTAGAAAACCAAAGAGCGTCTTTGATTGATCAAGCAATTAATCATAGAAAAGAAGAATTGCTTTTAGTCTTTTCAGTTCACTACCTGTCTTTTTAACTTTTGAGGCTTTCAAAAGGGGGGGGGAAAGAGGGAAGGTAATTCAATTAACGATGGCAAGGAAATATTATTATGCATACGTGCTGGCTAACGTTTAGGTAAGCAAAAAAGAAACGGACATTTCATAATTTATATTTGTTATGTATTAGAATTATAGCCCTAAACTAGTTGCTAGTATCTCTCTCGCTGATAAGGAATTAGAGGTAGAACTTTTTATTTAATTAAAGAAAAAACGGAAATAATTTTCAAATTGTTTCTAAGTGGTGTTTTTAAAATTAAAAAATATACAGGTCTATTCTGTAAAAACAGGTGTTAAAATTTAACATCAACAAATGCCCTCGGGCTTGGTGTAGTTGGTAGCCTAGGTGTTAACGTCTAATATGAAGATAACTATGTTTTCTGCTTGTACGTTTTTTTTTTTTTTTTTTTTTTTTTTTTTTTTGACCCCTCGAAAAGCTCTTGCGCATGCGCATTACTAACTTGATTTGTTATTTTCAATCTATCAAGCCTATCTACCACTTCAGCGTTAAAAAAATGCTATTCTCTAAACAAAATTTTAACAATGACGTTAACATGTTCCTTTTATTTCAAAGCTGACAAAATTATAACCTTACTTTTCGGTTAAACGCCCCCTAGACATGACATTAATTTTTAACACTATTGACTAAATGTTAACGCTTAGGCTTTTGCTTATAGAATAGTAATTTGAGGCAAGGAAGCGTTAAATTGAATTAACACTTTTTACAGAAGTTAAAAGTTAACATTTTTCCTTAGAGAATAGACCTGATAGATATGTTTCAATATATCCGTAAAAAAACAAACTCTTAATTCCCTGGAGAAAGTTTAACGTTTCGGGGGAAAAAAAAACAATCTTTATTCTAGTCAACGTTTCGGTTGCTAATCACGAACTTCGTCACTAATACAATATTCAATATTATTTTTAATTTGCATTTAGCCTATATTAAAATAATTTTCTATAATAAAAATAATATTGAATAGCATGTATTGGAATAGTTAGCGTCCTGAGGAAGGTCATGACTAGTGACCGAAACGTTATTCAATCACCGGACTGAAAAACGATTTCAAATGCATATAGCCACAACCTCATAGTTGATAAAAAAAAAAAAGGAAGTAACTAAACAAATAGTTGAAGAACTACTTCCCCCTTAGTCACATTTTAAGGATTTTTTTCATTAAATAAAAAAATATTTAATGTAAATAAAGTACGCCCTGAATTGGGTCTCAGCACAATAGCCCCCAGGCAACTCTACGAGGAGAGGGACATCCCGTCCTGTGGAAGAGACGTACAAAAGTTTCCCTCTCAGTGATGCATTCATCTCAAAGGAACCGGGTGGAACCAGAAATAAGGATTAGTTCACTAGCTAGGAGGAGGAGTTAGAGATAGGAAATAACGTAACTTTTTCGTGTGCTAGTGTGTGTCTTCGTTCACGGTAAATAAAAGGGGACCCGGATAAGAATTTCAAATAATAAAAAAGATAGACAATTTCTTATTTGAAACGGTATCATATGTTGCTGCTGCTGCTGCTGAAACCTCAAACCCTAAGCCAAAAAAAAAAATAACTTTGCAATATTTACTGCAACGTTCAGCGCTATAAAAACGAATCCCCCCCCTTTGAATTTACGAAATAAAAAGATATTTATATTATTTTTTTTACGTTTTTCAAATTTAAAACTTTTTATCTACCAATGGACTTTTTGTCTTCTTCTATTTCTATATATATTATGAATATTAAAAAGCAAAGTGAATAGGAGAAAGATTTTTTTCTGTATTCAGATGCCGTAAGAAAAAAAAAAAAAAAAAAGAAGCCAAGCAGTAAGGGAAGGTTTGGTTTCGAATATGAGATTTAAAGAGAGAAGATCTTTCTATAATGCTTGAACGTGAATTGGATGACGGATTGGAATAAAAAAAAAAAATAAAGGCATATAAAATTTGCCAGTTCGATGGAATCGAATTTTCTTTCTTTTTTTTTTTTTTTTGAGGATTTTGAATTATTTATTGTTCTTTTTATTATTCCATCTTGAATATATTGAAATATACATGTCTGTAGTTATAAATATAATCCCCATTTGGGGATATTTAATTTAATGATTACTTTACTGATTTAATGGCCGACAAGGTTTTCTTCCCTGATTAGTGAATCTAATACATTTTTTTAAACTGAATTCAGATATGTATTTTTCCATCAAGAACAGTTTTATAGATATAGAGAAAAATAAATTTTAATAGATACGTGTTTTAAAACGGCTCTTATTTTGAATTACTTGGATTTTTTAAGGCCACACCCCTTAAAAATATGCAAAATTAATATAAATTTTAAAGTTTCAGACCAATCGGATGTCATTTAGAAGCCTAAACGGCTAAAAGTTTAGAAAAGTCGAATTTTTTAAGTTTTTTTTTTTTGCTTTCGACACCCCTGTATGAAAATGCATATATAATATTTACAATATTCTATAGTTCTTTAGCTTTCCAAAAACCATTCATTCTTTAAAATCTGTTGAGTATTAACGAAATTATGAACTAAACAGTTATCAAAGACTAGTTTCACATGTCATTCTTTCATTGCAGAAAAGATCAAAATGGTTATCAGAGTGGCAACTCAAGACTAATAAAAAATTCTACTCATATCTTGTTTTAGGTTCAACTCCTCAAAATTTCAAGATAAAGTAACTAATGCATAAATAATAATACTAACAGGAACAGGTAGATGAAGGCAGCCAGCAAAGAACAAAAACTTTATTTAAATATCGTCGACGTTTCGGGAACGCGTCGCTCCCATCTTCAGGACGATAAATTGTTAATGTTGTTTAGATTGATACATGTAGGTCATACAAAATTGCAACACAAATCTGCATATACCATTAAATGTATGTTTAATTGTCTATGAGAATCGTAGTAGGTGCCTGGGCTTAATTTATTGTTGAATGGGCCCGAAACATCAGCACTGACCAAGAGTAAAAGACTGAATTTTTTACAAATGCACAGTATTAATAAATATATAAATATTTCAATACCTTCACCACTACCAATTCATCTACCTGTTCCTGTTGATTATCACTCAGCCATTAATTTCTTTTCAATAATAAAATACTATTTAGATAATAATAATACTGTTATTATAAAATAAAAATTCTGTGACGTTTTCTAGATAGTAATTTTATTTTATCCTGAATAACTAAATACTATTGATAAACAGTATAGGTTATATTTTTAATACATTGATGACGTTTTTGTTCATAATTTCGCTAATAATTAACAGATTTTTACGAATGAATGATTTTTGGAAAGCCAAAGAACTATAGAATATCGCAAATATATGTTTTTTGCATTCAGGGATTGTATTAGGGGTGACCAAAGCAAAAAAAAATCTTAAAAATTTCGATTTTTCTAAACTTTAAGCCGTTTACGGCACGACTAAATGACCTCCGATTGGGATGAAACTTAAAATCTATATGTATTATAAGTATCTGCATAATTTGACGGGGTGTCGCGTTAAAAATAATTTGAACATTCTAAATAAAAGCCATTTTAGAGCACTTTTTCTATTAAAATCTATTCTTCTCTAAAACTGTACCTGATGGGGCAAAACTGAAATGATATTTGAATTCAGCATGAATTACATATCTTTATTCTTGTGAAAGGAAAAAAAAGTTCATTTTTGTCGACTAGTGTTATTATCCAGTATTAGACCCTCAAAATTAAAATAATTTTATAATAAACGCAATTTTAATCCAAAAACAATTGGCACATAAATGAAAATACTCATCAATAGATAGAGGAAATTTAATGAAAATGACTCTAATCATATGCTTTATTGTATGCATTTCAATCATCGACATGGTTGCCAACATGACAATAATAAAAAAAAAAACATAATAATAATAAATTTCATGTGTATCGTTAATAGACTTTGAATGACAAAAAAAAAAAGAAGAATTAGCTTGATTGGCAATTGTTTATATTAAAATAGGGGGGTTGGAAAAAGAGGGGGGCGTTTGAAAATAGAATTTTTTAGGAGAGAGTGAGGGACAATGTCATTTTGAAAACAAATAATGAATATGTGAATCCGATTATTTGACAGACAAATATAGAAGAATAATATAATGGTTAGCCCACCCCTCCTTCGCCCCTCCCCTCCCCTCCCCTCCCTTCAATTTATTTATTCATTAATTTTAGTCATTCACATTCAAATTAGTATTTTTATTTTTTTTTTTTACAAATTTGTTTAACATTGATTTGAATAGACTGTAGTAGCAAGGACATATTAAATTTAAAAATGAAAAAATGACTATCTAGCTGAAGCTAGGTCGTTTTTTTTTTTTAAGTGGAGAAACACCCTAACACAAAAACTGGCGTTTTCATTAACATTCAAGTTAAATAATTTTTTTTTTAATTTAGAAAGGTTTTATCAAGCCCGTGAATATATAAAAAAATATAGTGTGGATGGCTATTAGAATTTGTCTGGTGTTGACACTCAATTAAAAAATCCAACTTTCCTCGTTAATAACATTTAAGTTTATTGAATAATTTTGTTGAAACTTGCAATTTAGAACGCGTTTATAAAGTCTTTGAATATAAAAAAAATTTGGTGGCGATAGCTCGAAACGTTTGTCTGGTGATGTCACTTGTACACAAAAATAGGATTTTCTTGTTAATAACATCCAAGTTTATAAAACAATTTAGTTGAAAGTTGCAATTTAGAATGAGTTTATGTTGCTTTTGAATATAAAAAAAAATTTGGTGGTGAAAGCTGCTTTCATTTCTCTGATGTTGACACTAAAACCCAATGAATAACTTTTTCTCGTTAATAACATCCAACATTATTCGATAAAGTTGGAAACTTACAATTTAGAGTGAGATTATAGAAGGCGTTGAATATAAAAAAAAAAATTGGTGGCGATAGCTCAAAGAGTTTGTCTGGTGTTGTCATTCAAACACAAAAATTGGAAATTTCTCGTTAATATCATCCAAGTTTATAAAACAATTTTGGCAAAATTTGTAATTAAGAATAGGTTTATAAAGCGCTTGAAAATAAAAAAAAATTTGGTGGCGATAGCTCAAAGAGTTTCTCTGGTGTTGACATTCAAACACAAAAATTGGACTTTTCTCGTTAATAACATTCAAGATTATAGAACAATTCAGTTGAAAGTTGCAATTTAGAATGAATTTATATTACTTTTGAATATAAAAACAATTTGGTGGTGAAAGCTGCTTTCATTTCTCTGGTGTTGACACTCAAACACAAAAACCCACCTTCTCTCGTTAATAACATCCAAGTTTATAAAACAATTTTGGCAAAATTTGTAATTTAGAACAGGTTTATAAAGCGCTTGAAAATAAAAAAAATTTGGTGTCGATAGCTCCAAGCGTTTGCCTGGTGTTGACATTCAAACACAAAAACTGACCTCCTCTCGTTAATAACATCCAAGATTATAAAACAATTTTGGCAAAATTTGTAATTTAGAATAGGTTTATAAATAGCTTGAAAATAAAAAAAATTTGGTGGCGATAGCTTAAAGAATTTGTCTGGTGTTGACATTCAAACAAAAACTGACCTCTTCGCGTTAATAACATCCGAGTTTATCAAAAAATTTTGGCGAAACTTGTGATTTAGAATAAGTTAATAAGGACCTTGAATAGAAAAAAAAATTGGTGGCGATAGTTCGAAGAGTTTGTCTGGTATTGACACTCAAACACAAAAAGTGACCTTTCCTTAAATGAATAATTTTGTTCAAGTTCGAATGATTTCACTTTTTTGTAATCATGGACTCTAAACAGATTTAGCATTAAATTAAAAAAAGACACGATTTGAATTTGCTTACTATTATTTTACAGTAGAAATCGTTCAAAAGGGAAATTCAAGTTTTTTTCGTTGCACGGACAGAAATTAACTAAAAAAAGACCAGCTTATATTTATTTCATCTTTCTAGAGCTCTCTAAATGGCTCTCTAATTTAATTTATTATAAAAAATTCAAGTTTGTTTTCTTTAATGAACATTCGCAGCCCCATTCTGAAAACTTCAATAGCCTGACAAGTGAAAGGAGTAAATTTTATGAACCGTCCGCTAGCGCCATCCTCTCTCTTGACGGTGATTGGGGCAACTAATAAACAATTCCTCCAAGCCGGCATTCAGGGCTCTTATTATTTATAATAAATAAAAAAAAAATAATTAGCACATACCGATTAAAAGAGGAATTATCCACACGGAGTCGTGTTTATAACACACACACAGTAAAAACACAAACACAAATAATAAAAATTACACTGAAATTCGCGAACCGCGTTCTATTTATTACAAACGAGCCTCGAGACGTTTCAGCTCAAACTAAAGTCAAGACACACACACACACACACATGCCTGTTGCCACGTCGAAACAGCCCCCACGTTGCCAAATCTCCAGACAAAACTAAAAGCAATTTTTTTTTTTTTTGCAATGTCATTCAAATGGAGAGAAATAAATAAATAAATAAAAGGTGTTTAAATATAAAAATAATATCATGTTTAGTTTTAATGCAATTAAAGTAAATCTGTCAATGTTTACACATGTGGCTGTATTTTATTATATAAATCAAACTAATATTTAGAATTAATTCTATTGATTAAGCATTTCATGCTGGTTCAAATGGACTATTCACTATTTTTCTATCTAGAATAGTTTTTTTTTTTTTTTATTATTATTATTTAGATCTATTCACCACGTAGAAAGAGAGAGAAGATAATGAAATGCAAGAGAGAGAGAGTTTCAGTTCAACGTCTAAAGAACCGGTTTCCAAACAATGCCGCGTGGCGTCATTTCTCAGAAGCAATAAAAGAAATAAAAATATATTTTTTTTATATTCGTCAAATTAAAACAAACATTAAATAAATTATTTTAATAAAAAATGGAAAATATTTTGATAAATCTTTTTGATTGATACTGGACCAATTGACTTGTCTCATTTACATATTGAGAAAAGTAAAAAAAAATCTGATGTGACTGGTCGCACAGCACACAAATTTCTCTTACCTTCGGTAATCAAAAGTTGTGTTCTGTGCTTGTTACACCAGATTTTTTGTGTCGACATATATTTAGTTTCCGCCAGTACGGTACATTTGAATTCAGATGTAAAATTTATAAGTATGGGAAAATTTTTACTTTCTCTTCCCTATAGGCCTATATGAAATATATATAGAAAGTATTGTTATATTTTGTTACCATAGCAACCATTTCTCCTATCTTTCCTATGAAGTACAAGTGTAAAGTAGTCTTCAGAAGATTTCAATGACAAAAATGAGAATAAACATTTTAAAGAGCATCTAAAAAATAATTGATTTTTGAATTTCAATCAAAATCCTTGGAGTAAATTTTGAGAAAATCGAAAAAAAAACTGAAAAAGTATATTAGTAAAGTACTAGTACTTTTTGTCCGAATTTGTTTAAAAGTTTCGTGTCACGTCCCATGGGGCTGCCTAACTTAAATATAAAAAAATTTGAAACTCCTAGCTCAATTCCTTCATGATTTAAATTGAACCCAGACAGACAGACCACGAAAACCACTTTTTTGGATTTAGGGGACCTCAAAACGTGTATATTCATCAAAATATCGACATCGAATTTTTGACATTAATCCAATACTTTCTATATATTATATATGTATATTAACATATACATATAGGTGTAAAAATCGTACAAATTACGTCATCAGAGCCCTGGCAACAGTCACCACAATCGCTGCAGTTAACCAATGCCAGGGGGAGAGGGAAGCGAGAGTCGGGATTGGTCACCTCGAGTAACCGGCGTGTGGAACATCACCCGGTGGATATAGGTATATTGTATTTAAAAATTTATTTCAATAAAATTCAACCCCCTAATACGCCTCAGTAGACAAAAAGGGTTTAAAAAAAAACATTTTTTTTATTTTATATAAAATATATAACTATATAATATATAAATATATTTTATATAAAATGCAATTAAAAATTAATCTTTGGATAAAGTGAAAAATTTTTGCCGATATATCTTTAGAAAAGTGGAAAAAAAGTCTTATTTTTTAGCCAAAAAAAGTCTCTTAAAAAGTCGCTGTCAATTTTAAGAATTAATAATATGAAAAAGTAAAAGAAATAGCTTATCTCGCCATCACCGAAATATCGCAGAGTTCTTTAGAAATTAAATAAATAAAAAAAAAAAAAAAAAAAAATTAATTTCATTAGTACAATTACTGAAGGTAAGCGAAAGTTGTGTGCTGTGCCTGTCACACCAGATTTTTCTTTTTAATATGCATATTTGGTTATTTTACAGTGCATGCAGAGAGCCAGTTGGCGGGGGTCCAGGGGGCGAAGCCCCCGGCTAATTTAAGCAAAAACGGCTAAATTTTTTTTATCATATATCGATTAAATTCGCTTGTCTCTGGTGGTGGTGGTGAGAAAAACACGCAACAAAATCGTTAGTCAATGATAATCATTGACAGATTTATGACATTAATTTATGCATTATTGTTTTCTACCGGTAGTTAGTATAATAAATTTCCACTTTTAATTTTAACACGCCTCTAGTGAGAGAGAGCGAAGGCCGACAATCAAATAGGGGAATGTATTTCATCATTTACTGATTTTTCAGTAAAAATAATAAATATAAAAATTTTCTTTTTTGTCTGTTTTTTAATGAATTTTTAATAAATTATTTCATCTTTATATTTTTGAGCAGATAACTCTCCCTGACTTACCACCCCCCAGTCACCCACTCTCGACGGATACTGTTTAACATTTTAAAAAGCATCTAAAAATAATTGATTTATGAATTTTAATCAAAATCGTTAGAACGAATTTTGAAAAAATCGAAAAAAAGTGCTTCGGTAAAATACTAGTACTCTTTGGCCGATTTTGTTCAAAAGCTTTGTGTTACGTCCCAGGGGGGTGCCTAAATTAGATATAAAATTTCAACCTCCTGGCTCTTTTTGTTTTTGAGATATTTTGTTTACAGTCAGAAGGAATTCAGTGGACCTCAAAATATATATTTCCTTCAAAATCTCTATTTTTTGACATGAATCCAATACTTTATATGTATACAGAGATAGTAATAAGGCCATTAACAAGAGATATAAGTTTATTAGATGATTCTTATAACGTCTATTAGATTAATAATTTTGCTTAATCATCAACTCGTTATTCTTAGAAGAGTAGAAGGAACCGTATGGGCAAGAACAACGAACGCCATTTGCTATGATTAATTTCACCATTGGGGGGAGAGACACTATTCGGTGACTCTGCAGAAAATAAGTCCCAGATGGGGAGATTATATTAATACGTTTCATTTAGCAAAAGAAGAGGGGGGAGGGCAAATAGCCTAGGAAAAAGGGGAAGGGGAAGAAGCAGCAGCCACCACCAATTTCGACGCCGCTAACCTCTGATCAAGATATATGATTTGTTGGCTTATGTTGTGATTGCAAATCTACAAAGAAGATCCGAGTTCAAATTTTTTTTAATAAATAAAAATATTTATTTAAGGATGTTTGGGAGCTACAATCGGAGACAAAAGTACTAAAATTTAAGAATTCGTGAATAATTACGTTATATTGCATACAATTAGGTAAAAAAAAATAGTAACAGAATAAAAGAAATGCTTATTAGGAAATCGAAAATTGTGCAAAAAAAAAAAATTTCATTAAAATAAGAAAAAGAGAATAAAATGAAAAAATTTTAACTAACATTTGGCAATGAATGTACCTCGATTTAAACTTCTCAACACAAAAATATTTAATTTTAATCTTTATAAATTATGATTATAAAAATTTTTTAATTCACTCAAATAAAAATTAAAACTACGGAAAAGCATTTATTTAAGAAAATTATGGGTAAAAAAATTATTAAATATTAATAATTCGTTGTTGTAAAATAGACTGAAAACGTGACAACACTGCATGTATAATTCATATGTTGGCAGCTTGAGTTAATCTTTCTCTCAATTTTTTTTTTTTTTTTTTTTTTGGAATGGGTGCGAAATGAAATTCTATAAGACCAATAGTCAAATAGCCAGGAAGAAAATAAAATGAGCAAGCAGCTGGAAGGGGTTTTGATATTGGTCTGAAGATTTTAGGTTTTGGGGAAAAAAGACCAGGGCCGACGTTTCGGTCACGTAGGGAGGTTTCGAGGGGGACAAAGGAAGAATAGAACATTTTGCTGGGGATAACTGATTTTAGGATTCGGCAGAGAATGAATTACATGAAATATTAATTTTATAAAAATAATTATAATAAATTATATGAAATATTCTATCCATATTCGGTTTTTGGTTGTTAATCTCTTTTTATGTGACCAAATGTTTGTAAAGTATATAGGCCTACAACTAAAGCGCCCAGCTGACTACAGTGTTGCCGCCCACTTTCTTATACACTAATGCATTTATCAAATAATAACCGAGTTTTTCATCTATTTATAATTTTTTTCTCATAAAGGATTTAGTGAATTAAAATAAATCTATGCAAAATAAGTTCTTCAAAGTCTACTTTATATATTATGAAAGTATGGAATATCTGGTAGCATTTTTTTTTTACTACTAAAATTAAATTAAATCTGCTTAGTGAACGAACCACCTCATTCAAACAATCTTCATTAATTTCATCAATGGAATTATTTAATAAGGTGTTAAATGATTTTGATATATTTTCTCTGCCGGCGGGCCTGGCAAGAAGAAAGAACAACAGCCACCAAGATCAATGTTGTTAAGCAACGCCAAGTGGTACTGAAAATCGGGATAGGTGGCCCCCGAAAAACAAGACCATTGAACGCCCGCCGGAAGCCATCGATACTGTATAATATAAATAATAAATAAATTTATGAGTCAAATGGCCTCTGCAGCCGAAATGGCTTTTAATTAAAAAAAATATATATATACTTTCTCTTTCAATCAATGAATATAAAAAAATTTGTTTTTCAATACTTTGATTTTAGAAGATTTTGAATAATAACTAAAATAATTAATTCATTAAGAAACACAGAGTTGGCAGGTTTTATCCCGCCGAGTATAATACACGGTTTTATACATGTATAAAACTATGGCGGATAAAACTATGCCGATGTATAAAAAGTATAAAACTGTAAAAAAACAACCACCCCCTGAAAAAAAAAACAGCTTAAAAGCTTTTCATATTTTATAATGTTTTAAAGCATTGACGATGTTGTTTGCTTTTTATTTCGTGAATAATATAAACAAAATGTTGATAATTGAAAAATGAAATTTTATTTGAATTTCCTTCCACGTCGGGTTTGCGCATGCGCATCCAAGTTTTATACATTTTATACGTTTTTACATTTTATACGTTTTATACGAGTTTTATCCGCAATTTTTGTATAAAACTACAAAATCGTGTATAAAACCCAACTCTGAAGAAACATAATAAGTGTACTTTTAATTTTTTAATTTTGATATCCATCAAAATCTCGACATCGAATTTTTGACATGTATCCATTTTTTATATATTTAGTATACATATATATAGATAAGGTAAGAAAAAGTGAAAATTATTATTTAAGCCCCTCCCCTCTCATTCGACGGTCTAGGTGGGGGGAGGGGACTCCACTTTTAATTCACTTATTAATTCACCCACAATAAACAAGGAATGCGTTGTTCAAAGTAAAATAAAATATAAAGAAAAATTTATGATTTTATTTTTATGCAATAAAAAAAAAAACTCGTAATTAGAACATGACTTGATTTTTAAGAAAACTGTCAATCTTTTTTTTTTTTTTTGTTTTTCAACATCTGAGTGAATTTTCTATGATTCAAATACCCAAACGCATTTTTCAAATGGCCGTTAGCCTCGAGTGTCATTATTGAGTAAAGTCAGAGCGAGAGGCTTCAGTGCAGCTGCACTGGAGCCTCTCCTCCAGTGCAACTGCACTCAAACGGACACACACACACACACACGCGCGCGCGCTAAAAATAGATTAAACAATAAGAAAGAAAAAGAGGGAATTATTTCTCTGACATTCTAGAAAAAAAGAGATTAAAAATATGAGATATTAAAAACAATGAATATACAAATAATTGTAATTGAATGGAACCTTTGTTCAAGTGATATTATTTTTTTACTTTTCTCTAAGGGTTCGTTGATCAACGTTCTCACACCCTATCGGTGGCATATATAAGGGATGAGGGGGCCGAGAAGGCCCGGGCCACCCCCTCCCCCGAAATTAAAAAAATCCATAAACATATACAGTAGAGTCCCGGTAATCCGAACCTCGCTAATCCGAACTTTCGGTTAATCCAAACTCTTTTTGCGTACCATTTTTTTTTTTTTTTTAAGAGGAATATAAATGAAAATTAGACATTAAAGGAACTTTATTTTATTAAAAAATACGAATTATAAAAAATAGAGAAATAGTATAAGCATCATTCACGGTTTACAACGTTATAAATACGACTTTATTATCAAAATTAACTAATTCAAGCTTACAATTCCGGTTAATCCGAACTTCCCGATAATCCGAACGACCCTCGGTCCCAATTAGTTCGGATTAACGGGACTCTACTGTATATATATACGGGTATACAGCCAGAGAATTATTAAAATGTATTATTTTTTATTAGGCTATATTCAATCTATTCCAAGGACTCAATTTAATTTTTTTTATAGATTTTAAATTTAAATAACAAAAAAACTAAACTTTTTCATGATCGTCCTTATATAAAGTATTTTGCATTCTGTAACATGCATTGGCTAACAAACAATTGAAATAAATAAAGACGGGGTCAAAATGACCTCAGATGCCGAAAAAGATCTTAAATAAATAGAAACGAAAAAAATTCTCTAACATACTTGGAAATTGACCTTATGAGAAAAGAAGGGTTTAGATTATTAATATATTATGTTTATGAGAAATACACATCTCTTAGTTTAAAGAAAAAGATTTTGCATTTTATTTATTCCTCGTCTCTAGTCGCACTTCAAATAATTCTTTTATTTTTATAGCAATTTATATTTTTACATAGACTTTATATATAAAGAAGATAAAATCTTTATTAAATTTAATAAAATTTGACCATAAAACGATGAGATCAATCGTTTGGCCAAATGATGGAAGAGGGTCCGATTTTTTTTTCTAATTCGCTCGGCGCTCAGAGATGAGGCAAGGAGCCTGGAGTGGGTCTTGGCTTGCCTTCTTTTCGCGCACCAAATCGCTTTTCAAAAAGTTTCTATATCGCTCTTATTTTGCAATCGATTTGTGGCAAAATGCAAAACTGGCCTTTTCAATTAATTATAAAGCTATAGCTATAGGTTTTATTTATCTACGCTCACAGAAATTAGGGGTTTATTAGAGACTATTATTTTGACCCTCGTCATAATTATCTAATTATTGTTTTTACTTACATATATTAGGGTGGTTGTAGGATATAAAATGAGTGATTTTTGAGCAAGTGGACTGTTGAGAAAAATCTAAGGGCAGATGAGGATTCGGGGCCGTTAAAATAGACACTTACTGATTGAGTGCTTGAAACGGAGTCTCTCTCTGCGTCGCAGGTGCCTTCCTCCTTCGTTTGCAGGGGTCAGAGTTCACAGATAAAATTATAAAAAAAACTGACCTCTAGGAATGAAGGCAAAGGTGGGAAAAATTGAATTTGGCTCAGACATAACCCCCCACCGAAATTAAACAATTTAATTTCGAAAAAAAAATTATAAATAAAAAATATACGAATTAAAATTCAAATATAAAACATAGGTAGCTATGTATAGAGAGATTTGATAACATAGCTCCACACACTAAATGCTGTGTTTTAAAATATTAAAAAATAAATAAATATAATAGATAAAAAAAAGTGAAATATACAACAAAAAAAAAAAAAAAAAATAAGTGCAATATTAATTGATTTCAATTAATTCTTAAAGGTGAAAGTTTCACCACAGGGCGCTTTATGACCCCCCTTTGTGTTTTTATTTGTGCAACTCGCACAATATTATCCTTTCCAGGATATAAATCCACAATTAGGCCTCGGGGCCAATGAAGCGGGGGAGTATTAGGTTCCTTGATCAGGACCAAATCTCCAATTTTTAAATTTGGCTGATTTTTTGTCCACTTATCCTTTTGCTGTAAAGTGTGCAAATACTCCTGACTCCATCTTTTCCAAAAATGTTGAAATGATTTTTGAATTAATTGCCATCTAGAAAGACGATTAACGGGAATATCACATACATCGTGTTCAGGAATTCCCAGTAAAGGACCGCCAATAATAAAATGGCCAGGAGTCAATATATCTAATTCATTAGGATCAGAAGATAAAGGACATAAAGGCCGTGAATTTAAAATTGCTTCTATTTTGCAAAAAAGAGTGGTCATTTCCTCAAAGGTTAAAATTTGTAACCCAATGATTCGTTTTAAATGGTATTTTACCATACGAATTCCAGACTCCCATATTCCTCCAAAATGTGGAGAATACGGAGGATTAAAATTCCACTCTATTCCTCTTTCATTTAAACGTGAAATTAAAACGTTTTGCGTATCAGAGGAATAAAAAAATTTAAAAATTTTATTGAGGTGAGCACTTGCACCCCTAAAATTGCTCCCACGATCTGAGTAAATGGTTTTGCAAAGACCGCGGCGAGCCACAAAGCGATCTAATGCGGCTAAAAATGCATCTGTAGATAGATCAGATACCAATTCTAAATGAACAGCCTTACTGGCAAAACAAATGAATAAGCATAAATAGGATTTATATTCACGAGCTTTTCTCAATTTATTTTCCTTAATTAAAAAAGGTCCACCAAAATCAATTCCCACATTGAGAAAAGCCCTGCCAGCATTGACTCGATCGAAGGGTAAATCCCCCATTTTAGGTTGCATATCTAAAGGGTTCATCCTT
This sequence comes from Euborellia annulipes, assembly GCA_023213315.1. NCBI lineage: Eukaryota > Metazoa > Arthropoda > Insecta > Dermaptera > Anisolabididae > Euborellia > Euborellia annulipes. The sequence goes on along the minus strand of JAKCPI010014364.1, from coordinate 5,620 downwards.
CTGCAGATCAGACATTTAGATAACCTGGATCTAATTACAGATCTTGCATTTACAATCCAATATTTTCTACATATTAAAGATTGTAAAGCCCTAGGACCAGCATGGCCATATATTTTATGGAAATAATCTATTAAAATAAAAGTAAAATGACAATTTTTTGGCAACAATAGAGGTGAACGTGCTTCAAAGGGTATATTTGCGTGACGCAATCTACCCCCACCCTGAGGAATCCATCCCTATCCAAAAAAGGAGATAAATTTTGAAGCCGTTTACAATCATTATTTTTTGCTAGAGAATCTATTTCATTAGAGAAATGAATATTTTGAATCTCTTTAATAATTATTTTATTTGCCAAATTAATTTCATTTAATTTTAAAGGTGATTTATTTATATTATTCCTCTTAGAGTTAATGATATTAAAAATAAAGCGTTGACACCATGCAACAATTTTTAATATTTTGAAATAAGAGGAATATTTTAAAATTAAATTATATAAAAATGATTCTTTAATTGTAGAAATAAATATTATTTTTTGTTTATGCTCCGAAAAATCTTGTGTTATCTTAGATAAATCAAAATTTGGCCAATTTTCTACTGTATCAACTAGCCAATTGGGCCCTGACCACCACAAATCATTGTTTAAAATTTGTTCAGGCAACAATCCTCTGGAGGCGCAATCAGCTGGATTGTCCTTAGAAGATACATGTCTCCAATCCAAATTAGGAAAATTTTCCTTTATTTGGGTTACTCTATTAGAAACAAATGTTTTTAATAAATGAGGTGGAGTGTGCAACCAAGATAACACAACCGTTGAATCAGTAAATGCATAAACATTCTCTATTATTAAAGAATTTTGCAAAACTGAATGCACATATTTTAAAATTTTCGATAAAAGTAGAGCACCGCATAATTCTAGCCGCGGTATTGATAAGGGCGTTTTTATAGGGGCCACTTTAGCCTTTGAAAATATTAAAAAAGGTTTAAGGCTATTTAAAGGTAGCAAAAAAATAACACCAGCATACCCTAAAGAACTGGCATCAGAAAATCCTATTATATTTACCCTAGAATTTTTAATTGTTGATAAATATCTGGGAATTTTTAAAGAAGCCAATAATGGTAATTGCATGGCAAATTTTAACCAATTTTCTTTTATTTCCCCAGATATTTGTTCGTCCCAAGTATAATTTTCTTTCCATAAATTTTGCATAATTAATTTTGCATAAAATATTACTGGAGAAATAAAACCTAATGGATCAAACAGACGAATTATATTTGATAATATGGAGCGTTTCGTTAATATAAATTCAAGTGGCTCAATTAAATAATGAAAATTATCTTTCATTGGATTCCATTGTAAACCTAATATTTTTATAGTTGTGGAATTGTCCTGATTAAAAATTTTTAAATTTTCTCTATCTTCCAAAGGAATAACAGATAATAAATCAGGTAAATTGGAGCCCCATTTTTTTAGCTCAAACCCTCCCTTGCCTAACAAAGCAATAAGTTGATCTCTCAAATTAAGTGCTTCTAAGGGAGTATCTGCTGTAGCTAAAATGTCGTCTACATAAGTTTGGTTGATTAAAATATCAGAAGCTTCTGGAAATGAACCGCCCTCATCCTTAACCAATTGATGCAAAGTGCGCATGGCCAAAAAAGGAGAGGGTGCCATTCCATAACTGATAGTTTTTAATTCAAATTCAATTATTTCTCCTTTAGGCTCATCGTGCCATAATATATGCTGATATTTACAATCATCGGGATTAATAAAAATATTGCGAAACATCTTGCAAATATCAGCTGTAAATACAAAGGGATGTAATCTAAAATGCAAAATAATATCAATTATATTTTTATGGAGTTTCGGTCCTACCAATAAAACGTCATTCAAAGAAATATTATTCGACATTTTGGCAGAAGCGTCAAATATTACACGAAATTTGGGTTTATTTATACAATGATGGGGTATAAAATAGGCATTTTTATTTGGATTAGAAACTCTAGTCATATGACCTAGCTGTTCATAATCTCTCATAAATTTATAATAATTTTCCTCTAATTCTTTATTTAAAGATAAGCGATAATCTAATTTCTTTAATCGATTATATGCAATATTATAGGAGTCCCCTAAATCAAATTCATTATTTTTAAAAGGAAGTGAAACAACATATTTCCCTGAAGAGGATCTATAATGATTATTTTTAAAATGCAATTCGCAAAACTCATCCTCGGGATTTTTAGCAATGACTTGCGGGAATTCTTCAATTTCCCAAAATTTGCTAAAATTATTTTCAAAATTTGTAGAATTAAATAATACAAAATTAGGTAAAATATCTAATGAATGTTTTGTTGGTAAATCGCATTTACCGGTAATCACCCAACCAAAAATGCTATTTAAAGCCGAGGGGTAACCAGAACTACTGTTAATTCGATTTCCATCAAATACTTCTGGGAAAATACTAGCATCTAATATAAAATCAATATGACCCACCTGATCAAATCTGGGGTCGGCTAAATTTAAATTTTTATATTTGTCTCTAATTTCTATCGGTAAATTTCTAGAAGGCATTTTTGATGTTATTGTTGGTATTATAATGGCCTCTGTAGTAAACAAGTGATCATTATTAGAGCGAGGTTTAAATTCGCAAGTAACAATACCATTTGAATAGTATCTACTTTTTGATCACCTACACCCCTGAAATCAACAATTAATTTTTGCCTTTTTAAACCTAAGCGCTTACACACACCGCATTAGAAATTATAGAATTTTGAGCCTCCAGAGTCTATTAAAATTTAATTAGTTGAAAATTCCAAAAACATCTTTCATTAACACCTCTGCAGTAAATTTTAATAGAGTATAGCTATCAGTAATTTTATTATCAAGGGATACTGAAAAACTACACTTAGAATTAGAATTTATTTCCATGACTACCTCTATTATCTCTTGGAATCTGATAAATTACTTTTCTGCATTATCTTTATAGAGTGTGAAAATTAAATGCAATAAAACTATGATTTTTTTCCATATTTAAAATCAAGCTTCAGATATATATTGTAACGAGTGTAATAAAAAAATATCAAACAAACAATTAAAGCATCTTTTAAGTTTAGTAATTTTTCTTTTCGGGAAGTGGTATAAGAGAAAAAATTTCACATTTATCAATAGAATGATTTTTATTACAAAAAGGATAATCTTTACATCCGAAATTAACATAAAAGCGCTCTAAGGAAGCATAATATTTGATTTATAATTTTTAATTGATTTATTAGTAAGTGAATTCGAGGAACCCGAAACCTCCAACACATGTACTTGACCTTGTAAAAAATCTATTAATTTTTCAAAAGAAGGAATCTCTTCCGTGAACCACCGACATTTCGAAAGTTTTTTAGTACTATTATCAATTTTATCCAAGGCCATATTTAATAAAATGAAATCAGTTAAATCATTAATATCTAAACTTTTCAAAGCTACCGTGTGGGCTTCATAGAAATTATTTAAAATCTCTTTCAATTTCTCCAGGACTTTCCTTTTTTAAAATTTTCGCACCTAATTAATTTTTTATAATAAAAAAGGCCAACCGTCTTTTGTTTATTATATTTCTTGAGAAGAGCATCCCAAACTATAGGATAGTTAATTGAAGAAGGTGGAAGACCGCTAACAATATTTAAAGCTGAACCTTTAAGGGCACCAACTTAAATAATGAACTTGACTCGGTGCATTAGAAATATTTTTATTTTCATGAACGGCGGATTTAAAGTCTCATAAAGGTGTTACAACCATGAATCATTTCCCGCCAGAGAAGTTGAATTTGAATTTTAGGTAATCTAGTATTGTTAGTTTTATAAACACTTCAACTCTCTCTTTCTCTACTTTTAGAGTGACGAGCAATATTAAAATCTCGTAATAGAGGGTCTCAAAACTTTCTAACGCTGAAAAACTTGAAACATAACATCACTATCTAATGCTTTTATTTAAAATTTCAACTTCTTTGAATAATAGAATCAAATTGTGATTTGTTTGATGAAATGTTCGATTTTAGTTTCAAACTCCAAACGCTCTTCTGGTTTATTTTTAACAATTTTACTCAAATTATAAAATCTTTGCACTCTCTGGAATAGGGCTTCTTTTAAAAAGTTAAGCCTTCCAAATGCTTTTCCATATTAGGTTTAGCAGCCATTTTCAAAAAATAAAATAAAAAAATAAATTTTAGAGAAGACTTTATAATCTAAGAAAAAGAGATAGTTAAAAAAAATAAATAAAAATAAAAATAATTAAAAAACTTTACCTGGAAAAATTAAAAAATTAAATAAATAATATTTAATTTTAAAAAAAATAATAAATGTACTCCTTCAAAGAATTTTATCTGATTTGAATAAAAGATTCAAAGCAAAAAAATATATCATTAAGGAACAAATTTCATTGAATCTCGCCCAAATGAGATAAGATTTCAATTTAAATGCAAGAGCACAGAACTAATTGAAAGCCATCAATATACAAAAATTTTAATTTAATAAAAGCGATGAATAAATATTATCATCTATTAAATTAATAAAAAATAAAACACAGCAAATAGTATTGTGCAAGAGAATATTAAAAAATCACTCACCCAATCAAAAATGACAAAATCTGTATCAAAAAATACCCGCCGACTAGGAGATTATATCGAGCAAAATTCAAAAAAGATCCGGTCCGAAGTGGCCAAAAGAATATGTAGGATATAAAATGAGTGATTTTTGGCAAGTGGACTGTTGAGAAAAACGTATCTGGCAGATGCGGAGGCCGTTAAAAGAGATGACTAACTGATTGAGTGCTTGAAACGAGTCTCTCTCTCTTGTCGCAGGTGCCTTCCTGTTTGTGGGTCAGAGTTCACAGATAAAATTATAAAAAACTGACCTCTAGAATCAAGGCAAAGGTGGGAAAATTGAATTTGGTCGACAGTAATTCTTATTTTTATTGACGTCAAGATTTTTTTTATAAATATAATAGCACGTAGGCCTACCCGTAGATCTTTTCCAATTATTAAAAAAATAATCTCTACAAAATTTGAACTCATTTGTAAATCAGGAACACGTATTCATCATCCTTTTTGAGAATTTTCAAAATTTTCTTAAAACTAATAATTTCTGTTTTTTGGTTCCCAGGGGACTAAATCACATTGAATAAACTAGAAATTTATTATTGAGAATCTTTTATTGCTTAAAATTGCCTTAAATAATACATAATTAATAGAGCTACTGAAAGATATATTTAAATAATGCTTTAATTGAAAGAAGCATTTGAATCAACGTAATAAAAAGATCAAACCATCTTTAAATTTTTGCTCGTGTCCTTGGGCCAGCAGCATAAAGTAGATTGATTAGGGATAAATGTTAGCGCCACTGTGATAAAACTCAGCAGGAATTGAAAATAGTGGTGACATCTATTTTGACGACATGGACTCACACTTGTCTTCAAATGAACGCTTACAAAAAGCAGTTTTCGGCCTCTGTAGCGAGAAGATAGCTCGAAGACTACTTTCTGACAGAGTGTGGGTCAGCTGATCGCCCCTCCCTCCCTCCTAGGAGCTCTTAATGGCCTCCTAATTTATTATAAAAAAATCGTTTATTTTTCTTTAATAAACAT
>JAKCPI010014363.1:0-15023 GCA_023213315.1 Euborellia annulipes | reverse complement strand
TTACTGTAAATATTAAAAGTTCCAAAAACAATAAAATTCGATGAGTAGATACTAATAGATGATAATGATACACTCTGAAGTCAAAATGTTTCATTCATTTGTATTATTAAATAAGTTTATGTTTTTAACTAAAAATGAAAACAAGAACGTCAATACAATCAAAAAAATATAAAATTTGAATTAGTTTTGCTCATTTATTTTTAATAACTATTGTATATGAAATTTACTTACTTATTAAAATTTTCGAGTAATACTTAATCTTGGAGGACTTCTTTTTCTTTAAAATAAAACAAAAACAAAATTCGGAAATAATTCAAGCAAAAATAATGCAATGACCCCTTTACGCACAATTTCTTTTTATTATTTGCAGTCGGGTGTCTGAAGAAATCATATCAGTGAGAATGAACGTGATTTTTTGGATTACGAGTAAAAGAGAGACCAGGGGACTTTCGGAAAGAGATCCTACCCAGCCTAATTAGAAATACGAACGAATTGTTAATTGTAAAATACCCCGGTCCCCACCATCAGATCGGCGGGGCCCCATCGGGCCTGTCCCTGGCCTTAAGGGTATGCGCGTGTTATTTACATCCAGGCTACCCCTGGAAAAACAACCATCCCTCCCTGACTCTCTCGTTTACTCATAGAGCCACCTCAAACCCAACTTCAAAGATACAAAAACATATCAGACTCCCTTTGCGCTACAGCAATAAGACCTATTTTCGCGAACACAAGAACACTTGAGACCTGGGCCCCAATCTTTCAATCACATCTGACCGCATCTCCTCTATGAATCGTTCATAGAACAAATCAATGAGAATATAATTACCATTTCACTATGAAATATTGTACTCACCCCTTCGGGGCAGTGAAGGTCATCCGAAGACTCCTTGCAGTCCTTGAATTCAATTAATAAATTCCAAATGCACCGGAGGAACACGAATCTGAAAAAAAGAACATCTTTTAGAGTCTCTCTCATATCAAACTATATCAAAAGAATTTGGAAAGTAAATATCTATTTATATCGACTGAAAAAATATTTGGGGGTTGATATTTCAAGTAAAAAAAATTTGGGGAAAAAAAAATAAAATGTCTTAAATAATTAATAAAGGAATAATCTAAGAAAAAGTTAAGTTAAAATGTAAAAAAATATATTAATTATAAATTAAAATTTGATGAATATATAAAGAGTGAGAGTCTTATTTCTAGTAACTTGTAGTCGCTTGGCCTTACTAAAAACGGAGGGTAAAAATCTCTGAGCTTCTATAGCCCGCTTCTAAGTTATAAAGTTTTTTTTTACGGGAGCCCAGCTTAGACGCGTCCGCCTAGGGGGAGGTAATCTGGTGTGACTGGTCGCACAGCACACAATTTTTTCTTAATTTCAGTAATTTAAAGGCGCATTTTGTACTTGTTTGCCAGAATATAAATACAAATCAAATTTGTAAGTATTAATTTTTAAAATTTTACATTAAAAATAAATTTTTTTTGAGAAAAAAAAGTATTTTTTTAATCTCGGGGGGGGGGTAATAACACATTTCCCCCCCCTTGTATCCACTCTTGCGTCCGCCCCATGTTAAAAAATGTTCCAAACGAGGAATGAACATGATTAACACGGAAGGTATCAAAGTATTAAAGTGAAGGACTAATTTCAAGATTCCAAAAAATTAAAATTGAATATGATTTCAAAATAATAACTATATGGATTATGCTAAGACTGATCACCCCAAATACTCTATCCAATCCCTTTATTTAAGTTAGCCTTATCTTTTTCTCCATCAAATGTCAGATCGTGCGACAGACTGGCCGTCTAGTCTCGGTTTATTAGAATTTTCTTTAGAATTGAAAACAAATCAACGACAGCCGTTATTAGTATAACATATTTATAAATCGGATATCAAGAGATCAACAATATTTTATTCATATACAGTATAAGCATTTAAAATATATCGAAATATTAAATAATATAACGAGGATTTAAATGTGATTTTTTTAATGTAGGCCTATAAATAAAATTTAGTTGATCAACATTCAAGGGCGTGTACAAGGGGTTATAAAAGGGGTAATTACCCCCCCTCCCGAGACCTTGAGAAAAATATATTTTTTGGGAAAAAAAACCTGTGTATTTTTAATATAAAATTTTTAAAACCAATAGAACAAAGAAATATTAGCTAGGTAGAGCCTTGTTTGAAAAGGATGGAATTTTTTCCCAATCAATGCTCAAAAGACTGTTCGTTAGCCAGTCAATATATGATTTAAGATAGCAAGTTTGCGAGATATGTTTGTGCTTAAGATTGGGCAAAGTTGCACCCCCCGGAGTCGAACCAGGACCTCCACGCTTTCGCGGCAGTGGCGTAGGGGGGGGGGCGCGCCCGGGCGGTCCGCTCCAGATAAAAAAAACAAAATTTAATGAAAATTTCTCTTTGAGAGGCCCCGGGGCCCTCAGGGCTCAAGTAAAAACGGAAAAGTTTAGATAAAAAAAAAAACAAAATTTAATGAAAATTTCTCTTTGAGAGGCCCCGGGGCCCTCAGAGCTCAAGTAAAAACGGAAAAAATTTAGATAAAAAAAAAACTATATTTAATGAAAATTTCTCTTTGAGAGGCCTCGGGGCCCTTGGGGTTCAGGGATATACGGTATTTTAAAAATATTTTTTGTGTATGGAGAAGAGAGATATTTAAAGATGAGAACCCCCCCAAAAAAAAAAAAAAAAAATTCAATATAAGGCCCCCTCTTCTAGTGCCGCCCCAGGCCCCCAACTGCCTCGGTACGCCTCTGTTTCGCGGCGGGTGGAAAAAAATTTTAATCAGAACGTGAATGTGTGTGGGAGTGTGAATGAGAAGTAAAAAAAAAAAAAATATTTATACTTTGAGATTTTAACGAAAATATATCCCGTATTAAAAAAAAAAAACAAGCAGAGAAATTTGTTGCCTCGAGTACACAATGGATTAGATATATTTATTTTTTTTTATAAGAAGAAATTTTGATTATTTAAAAAATAATACCATTCCAGTATAAATGAAATTAAAATGTTCTATCGCAAATATGCTAATTATGCTAATATCCTTCAAACGGAAATCACAAATTTTTTAATAAAAAAATGTCCTTTGATGTAAGGTAAAGGTGAAGTCTTGCTCCCCCCCACCCTCGTCTTCCATTAAGTAAAGATTCACTTCAAATATATAAGTTATAAGTTAATTTTTATCAATAAATGAATATTTATTTTTATTTTTAGTTAATTTAAAATTATTTTTTATTTATTTGCTACCCTTAATGCATCCCTGTGTCCTGGGCCGTAGCACATTTGTAGAGTTCTTGTCTCATGTGTTAGGGATCAGGGGTTATATGACAAAAATTTCTATTTCAAATAAATTGGCTATCAATCTTGACGGGGGTCTAAAAGTCCAAAAAGTCCTTAAATAACAAAAATATATATTTCTACGTAAAAATATATAGGGGGTAGAAAAATATAGGCCTATGCTTTTTAGAATAAAAATGTTTAAATAAAATAAAAATGTTTAAGGGAAAGATTTTTTTGATAATGATTTCCTCTCCTGTCACCCTTATTTTCACCCCTTATTTCTAATGACATACATAAAAAATCTAACTAAAAATCAATTTAATATCCTAAAGATTTGTCTTTGAGAAGTAGAATTTAATAAGAAAAAAAATTTAATTTTTTTATTATTATTATTATTATTTTTTTTTTTTCAATTAATAAAAAAAGAATATTTATTTACCTTTATTAAGATGCTAACGGGGCGTGAGTTGGTTGTAATGTATTCGGGGTGAGTTGCACTATATAATTATTAACTTTAAAATACGCACACGAGAGGAGAGATCCAACGGCCAACTTGTCTCTCACTCAACTGAGAGAGAGAGGTTTTTACTTGTTTTGGCTCTCTTTAGAAAGAGATCAAAATAACAATTCCCATTTTATAAAAGATGAAAATATACTTTTTATTCTAATCTAACTTTATTTAAAGATAAAAATAAAATATTATCAAATGATTTAAAATAAAGTACAGTATATTTTTCCATTCGTAATAGCAAATCCCAATTTATAAAAGATAAAAAAATACTTTTTACCTTAAATTAACATTAATTTAAAGAGGGGGAAAAATATCAAATGATTTATAAAATTTCTAGTTTCTTGTTAAATATCCCTCTCTAGGGAAGGGTCCAAATAATTCTTAGCTACCCCTAAATAATTTAAATAATTCCTAGCGATATTATTTGGATTTTTTTTTTCATTTATTTATATCAGAAATAAATAAGAATTTCAAGTGATAGGAACATGAACGATCCGAGCTCCGTTTATTTATAAATTTAATATTCTTTAGTAGCCTATTTTTTTGAAGTCCCATGAATCCAAAAAAATGGTTTTCGTAACATGGTCTGTCTGGGAACAAAATAACTCAAGAACGAAATGAGTTAAGAGGTTGAAATTTTATATTTAAGTTACACCCCCCCCCCTGGAGCGTAAAAATAAACTTTTAAACAAAATCGGCCAAAAAGTACTAGCACTTTACTGATGAACTAGAACTAAAACTAGTAATTTACTGATGCACTTTTTCAGTCTTTTTTTTTCAATTTTCTCAAAATTCGCTCCAACGAGAGGGGGCGAAGCTCAACTGGGGCGCCGTTTTTCGTTCGACCTTTTTTTTTTTTTTTAGTATTCGAATCTCGTTCGGGCTTTTTTTGTAATTTTTCTCCGGATTTGTGATATAAAAATGAATTTATTATGAAATTTAAAAAAAAGTCAGTTTTTGGGAAAAAGCAGATGCTCGAGGGGCGCTAAAAGCTTGATGCGCCTGGGGCAGGGGAGGGGGCGGGGGAGGGGCGGGGGAGGGGGATACGTTACTGACACTTAGTTCTTGTATTATTTATAAAGATGGCACAGTGGGTGTCAAAATATGTACTATTTATATTGAAATTCTAAACACCGCGGGATCTCGGGTGGGTGGCCCCGAGGTACCAGCGTGTGGAAGGTTCTTTAAATGTATAATTTAAAATATTTATATATATAACTTATATAGAAACAATATCAGATTATTTTAATTATTTCATATATTCATATATACCTAATACCTAGTATACAAAGAATAAACCCTTAAATGATCTCAGCAGTCGAGAAGAAATAATTGAAATAATTTGATATTTTTTTAAACCCAAGGCATTTGTGTAATATGATACATTATTTATTTTTTTTTTTTTTTAAAGAAAACCATTCATCATTAGAATCATTTTCTTCTTCATAAATTTAGTTTTTTGCTGTTATCAAAATATTTTTAAAAACTATAATATTAGCCCATTAACGTTAACGTGGTTTCATAATGAAATATTTTCAAATTAGGGTTGCGTTCTGGCGTTTAAAAGGGGCGTTTATTAAGGGCGGCATTGTGAGTGTTTTGAGGACAATCAGTGCCTTTGTCAGACGAGTGGAACCCATACACTCACACATTCACCCGGGGAAATTTATATGGTCTTAACTAGGACCAAGCGTGTGTATCGAATGCGATCATTGGGTCAACCCACAAAAGCTAATTTTGAGAATTTGGAGTACTTCCTGTGGTAGCGGCACCCCTTTCCATGTCACGTCTTGGATTTTTTAAGGTGCGCTAATTGCATTGGCTACGCACCATTAATATTCCATTTACGCTTGGTTAACAAAATTTTATTCTTTTCTATGATTCATCTTTTTTATAATCAATACATATACAGAATAATAAATTGTTAAATTAAAAATTAGATGGATTAGCCCCATTGATTGAAATAAATATTTGTACACGCTTCTGAACAAATTTATTAAAGTGAAACAAGGAAAAATAAAAAAAAAAAAAAATTTCTGCCAAACTTAATATACTTTTTACTTTCTCTTACCATATAAATGAAATATATGTATAGACAGAAAGTATTGCGATCATGTCAAAAATTCAAGATTTTTTATTCAGCTTATGCGATAACACAATTAATTTTTTCGATTAATTTCTTCTAAGTCTCTTTACAACTGAGCAAGTCTGATCTCGGACAATTAATTGAAAAATACATTAGTAAGTTGATAATTTTGGTTCCACATTTTAAAACATGAAATCTATCAAATGTTTTTAGTCGACCCCTATATATAACTTTCTCTTATTTTAGCATACTGTATGTCCTAATTAATTTTTCATATCCTTTTCCCGTTAAATATAAAGTACAATCCTGACTGGGGTATTCATTCTAAACTAATTTATTAACACAACTGGTCTCTCTGTAAACAAGTAAGTACTCAAAGTCCAAATGGCTCAACAACAAACGATTTAAAAAATTTGAATTGACATTTCCCCTCATCAGTGAGAATTTTTTTTAAGGGATAAAATCAAATTCAGATTTGACGAGTTTTTCAAATTTTATCGAATTGAGTAAAACTTGGAGAACTACTTTCTCCTTAACATTTCCATAAACAATTCAAGACTGATATTTTATTTCAATTAGAACAATAGTGAAATATAGGAGCTTATTTTTAGACTGAATGAGATTTCACATTTCGATAATGAGCCTCTGGAAGATCGGATTTCGTTTTGGTGTGTTTATTTAACATCATAAATATCCAGTTGGGTTATTTAAAGCAGAGTTTTGGAGTGGGGTCTGTGGGTGTTACAGGGGTAACCCTTTTGGAAATTCTAACCTGCCAGCTGGAACATATTTTTTTGAAATTTATACCTCGAACTGATGGTCAACTCGGACTACAATTTGGACCTGATTACATCTTTTTATAATAATATATTATCTATATATTAACATAAAAATATAAGAAAGTGGATTAGAATTTTTTAAAACACAAAAAATAGCAATAAATATTTCTTATTTCTATTTTACTTTCATTTATTCATAATAAATTATTATTTTGAATATTTACATAAAATTCCTAGTGAAAGAGACAGAAATGATGTCGAAATGAAAAGGGTCGATTAGGCCTATGGTTGCTTGTTCGACATATGAAATTACTAAATGAATTAATGGTCTAATTTAAAAAAAAAAAATTAAAATTCCAAAAAACAAATCTATTTCAATTTTAATTTTTATTATTAATAGGGTCTAAGCTTATTAATAAATTTAAAAATTCAAAAAGAAAATTATTCCATAAGATGCAAATTACTCATGGAAAATAAAACTAAATGCTTAAACTCCATCTTATAAAAAATCTGGTGTGACTGGCGCACAGCACACAACTTTCTCTTACCTTCGGTAATCGAAAGTTGTGTACTGTGCTTGTCACACCAGATTTTTTGTGTCGACATGTATTTAGTTTCCGACAGTAGGGTACAATTGAATTCAAGATGTAAAATTTATAAGTATGGCAAAATGTTTATATTTTGATACCATGGCAACCATTTCTCCTATCTTTTCTATGGAGTACAAGAGTAAAGTGGTCTTCAGAAGATTTCAATCACAAAATGAGAATATACATTTTAAAGAGCAACTAAAAAATAGTTGATATATGAATTTTAAAAAAAATCGTTGGAGCAAATTTTGAGAAAATCGAAAAAAACTGAAAAAGTGAATCAGTAAAGTACTAGTACTTTTTGGTCGATTTTGTTCAAAAGCTTCGTGTCACGTCCCATGGGGGTGCCTAACTTAAATATAAAATTTCAACTTCCTAGCTCTTTTAGTTCTTGAGATATTTTGTTCACAGACAGACAGACACACAGACAGACAGACAGACAGACCATGTCGCAAAAACCACTTTTTTGGATTCAGGGGACCTCAAAACGTGAAGATCCATCAAAATCTCGACATCGAATTTTTGACATGAATCCAATACTTTCTCTCTATATATATATTACATATATACATAGGTAAGAGAAAGTAAAAAATGAAGTGTTTTATAGTGAAAAAAAAAAAAATACATATTTAAGGGTTCAGAGTAAATTTTATTTCAAGTAAGTAGTAAGTCGTATACTTTTAATAATCATCAAATTAGCTAATTAATAAAAATTCAAATTTTCTAAAAATAAAAAATTCAACTTACACCGAAAGACGTAACTACATTGGCGCCCCGCCCCCCGCAGATATAAGAATGCCGCCCCCCCCAAAAAAAAAAATATTAAAACTTTGTCAATCTTAGTTTTAGAAAGAAATATATTGAGAAAAATAAATTTTAATAGAAAATTTGTTCTATAGTGTCTATCTTGGATTTAAAAGATTTTTTCAAGACTTCACCCCTTAAAAATATGCGGATAGTTAAAATGCATAGAGATATTCAAGTTTCAGCGCAATCTCAGGTGATTTAGTGGTGCCTCAAATGGCTTTAAATTTAGAAAAATTGAATTTTTATAAATTTGGACTCACCTAATACAATTTTTCCTATTTTTCCCCCGCATTGCGGAGTCTGCGGGGGTGTTATTTACGACGCTGCTAACACGATTTTAAATGTAAGACAATATTTTGAAGCTCGCCGAGTTTAGAAATGAATTGAAGAGAAGACGTAAGGTCAAAATTCTTCCCCAACTGTTGACGATAAATTTATAAATATTATTAAATCAAATCAGAGCGCAGTAAAGAAAGCTGAAATCTCCAAATAGGAATTTAAACCAGATAAATAATAGATACATAAAAAAATATAGGAAAGTAATAAGCGGAACGAACGAAAAAACTTCAAAATTATATAAAAATACGAAATATTAAAAGAAAAAATTTAATTATTTCTTCTAAATTCTGACAAGCTTCTTAAATGGCAAGCATAAATAGGCGTAGCATTTTCAATTTGGAACGGGGAGGGTCCTGTTTTAGATTCACCTAACGGCTCCTTAAGCAGGCTAAAAAAGGGTTCACAAACTTGACAGGAATTTGACGCTTTTCATAAAAGGAACAGACAGATTTCCACAACATATAGTTAGAAACAAATTAGTAGTAACATAAATGTTGTCTATTAGCATAAAAGCATAGCGGGCGAGTGCATCTGAAGCAGGGAGAATTGACCTGAAACCTCAGCTGACCTCCTTAGATCAGAACTGATTTTTTTCAACCTCCTTCAAGGGTGGTTAAGTATTTTAAAAACTATTTCTTCCAATGATGATTATAAACTGTAATTAATTTTTTAAAGAATATTATTTTTTAAGGCTATTTTTTCGTCTGCTAAATATCGAGAAAAAAATAATAAATACCACACACTACGCAAACTTCATAATCACAATAAAAAATTGGTAAGATCCTTTGACTCGAGTGTACAGCCGACTTATTCTTGTTCCCATGTGACGTCATTTTTCAAGAAAATTTCTAGTTTCACTCAAGAAGACGTAACGTTTGAACACTGTGGGAATTTCTCAAATTCATTGAAAAGACAATTTTTAATATGAATTCTCATTTTTTCTACTTTTTACATTTGTCTATTTGGATTTATAAAATGATGTGAATTCTTTGCTCTGATAATTTCTATAGATTTCTCATTCAATTTTTCAAAGTTTTTTTATGATAATTTTTATTTATTGCTTCGATGTACCATTTGTCTCATTGATGAAAGTTCCTATTTTTTCTGCTAGTAAAGATATTCCTGAGGGTAATAATAATAATTTTCGAGGGCACAAATATGATCAATCAAATAAAAATCCATGTGGCAAAATAATTTTATCGAGAAATTGATCGAATTTATACAGTTTATGTATAGTCGGTGAAAATTTTTTATAAAAATAAACTTTTAATCTGAAGGTAACTGTTAAGGAAAAAAATTTTGTTGTTTATAATTATAAAAGTTAATTACAATAATTAGCATGATGAATAATTGATAAATTATTCAAAATTAATAATACGAGCTCTTTTTTTTGAGTTTTATAGAATTTTCCCATACTATTACTTGACACAATTCTAAGATTTCCTGTAATTAAAAATTTTTTTTCTGCTATGGAAGTATAATAATTCAAGGTTATTATTGTTATTTCAATACGGTATTTATTTTTAAATATAAATATTATAAAGTAAGATTTACCAAAATTATAGATTTTTAATAAATTTGACCTTCACTTAGAAGGAAAAATTCATTCATACAAGAAGTTTTTTTATTTAAAAGTTGAAGATAAAACACTCGCCAGTGAAATAAAATTTAATTTAAAAAAGTAAAATTAAGAATAAATAATTGGCTCTATAGCTAACTCCTAAAAGTCGATCTATGATTTATGAAGTGGCGTCATTTCAATTTTTTCTTGGGGGGCAAACATTTTTTTTTCTTAAAATTTACTTACGAATGGGTACTCAAATTTTGGCAAAACATATTTAATTTTGTACAGTTAGTATACTCGTAGATGTATTTTGGAGTATTTTTTTTAGAATAATATAAAATTTTATAAAAATCAGAGCCCTTGGGGGGGGGACAAATGCTCCCCTGCCCCCTCCCCCAAATGACGCCTATGGATTTATGTAGGTCTACAGAACTCAGCTTCCGGCTATCATAAAAAATCCAACAATTTGATCCATTAAACATTTTAAACTTAAAAAAAAAATTATATTTCTCTTATATTCTACTACAGTATAATCATACTACTGTATAATATACCACTCTCTCTCGCTGATTGTCCAGAGACAGAGGAAGTTGAGTCAGTGAAGGAAATTTAAAACTTTAAGTTAGAGGGGGAGAGACCGAAGACGAGCAATTGCAAAATTTCCAAACAGTGAGCAAGAATAAATTTGATGCATTTGCTCGCCAAAAGCGAGTAAGGGGGACCAGGGGGCCCAGCCTCCTTGCAAGTGGAAAAGCCCGCCGAAGTCTTTGCCACTTGTATCTTAATAAGAAATTAGTATTTTAAGATTTGAATTTTTTCAATTAATTTTAAAATAAGATTTAAAATTTTTTTAAGACGATTTAAAGAAAAAAAAATCTGGTGTGACTGGCGCACAGCACACAACTTTCTCTTACCTTCGGTAATCGAAAGTTGTGTACTGTGCTTGTCACACCAGATTTTTTGTGTCGACATGTATTTAGTTCCCGGCAGAAGGAAATATTTGAATTCAGATGTAAAATTTATAAGTATGGGAAAATATATATATTTTGTAACCATGGCAACCATTTCTCCTATCTTTTCTATGAAGCACAAGAGTAAAGTGTGCTTCAAACAATTTTGAGGGCAAAACGAGAATATACATTTGAAAGAGCATCTAAAAAATAATTGATTTTTGAATTTTAATCAAAATTGTTAGAACGAACTTTAAAAAAAATCGAAAAAAACTGAAAAAGTACATCAGTAAAGTACTAGTACTCTTTGGCCGATTTTGATTAAAAGCTTATTTTTCCGGTCCCGGGGGGGGTGTTTAACTTATATATAGAATTTCAGCCTCATAGTTCAATTCCTTCATGCTTAAAAGTGAACACAGACACACAGACAGACACACACACACACACACACACACACACGACAGACCATGTCGCGAAAACCACTTTTTTGGATTCAGGGGACCTCAAAACGTGAAGATCCATCAAAATCTCGACATCGAATTTTTGACATGAATCCAATACTTTCTCTCTCTATATATATTAACATATATATAGAGGTAAGAGAAAGTAACAAGAATCATACCATATCTAATATTCGGGTAAAGTAATGAATGAAGAGGAATTTAATATTTACTTTCCCGTAGTTACGGGAGTAGTAGTTACGTAGAGTTCTACGTGCAATTTACTATTTAATTAATTGAATATCAATCATCAAAATATTTAATTAATTGTTTCTTAATGACTGGATTATTATAATATGAGGGGTATAATAAGTATTAGTAGAAAAGATGAAAGATAAAAGATTATATTTTGTCGACGTTTCGATCAATCGCACTCATCATCAGGACCAAATAGGTATTAGAATGTCAGGTTCGTTGACATGTAGCATGTGTCATTACCAATTTTTATTTGCTTAAACTAGCTCTTTACCGTTTAGAGGTCGAATTTTTGTCCTGATGATGACAAAATATAAACTTTTATTTTTCACCCTGACTACCAATACACACATCCTTATATTTTTACTATTTATTTTGTCCAATTTCAGTGTAAGAAGACCAAGGTTACATTATTTTTGACTCCAAATTTATTATCCATATTTTTAACTGGAGATTTAAATTTTTTCTTATTGATGATAAGAAATAGAAATTAGTTGAAAATTGATTCTAAACACCTGTTAATAATCTATCAAGATGAAATAAAATAAAAAACAAGCAGCTTCAAGTCAAGTGGTGTTTATTAAAGAGAACCAGAGACGTCGCCGAGGTTTGAGGGTTTCAATTTCGAACACAAACCCCTCTCTTTACTTCTTTTCGGATGATGACGTCATTATCAAAAGCACCCACGTGTGCACACAAACAATCTCTTCATTGTCCATCATTCAGGAAATGGAGAAGTCAATCGAATTCAATGACAACTTCCGTTTTTTTCCTTCAGTGAAATCCGGATAAACAAATCAAATTTTATTTTTGGCAACCTCAACCTTCAAATAATTTTTCTTTCTACATAAAGAAAATTAAAAATATTTTAATCAAATTAAAAGGGGAGGGCGGGGGGGGGTGATTTTTAAGAGTGAACAGGGGGTGTGTCCCTCTCTAGAACTGCGATCAATACATTAATCTCTTAGCAGGTAGGCGTGCCCCATTAAAGAGAGTGGGACTATTGATTGACTCAGGTAATCCATTAGGTCGTCCTCCCCTTGAAAAATCTCTGAAGGGTTTCAAGTTCAAAATATATATAAACCCCTCGAGTCTTGTAAGAAAGAAAAAAATAAATAAGTCTAAAAAAAATTTGAAACAAATATACCTAATAACTTTCTGTTTCATTTCCCCTCAGAAAATCATTTCTTTTTATGAGGGATGCCAAAAAAAAAAAAAAATAGCAACAAATTAATTCTTTGAAGATAAAATAGTCTAAAAAATATTATAATAAATATAGAAAATAGTCTCGATTAAGAAGAAACATTATTTTTGAGATGCTGTAATAACGAAAATAATAAAATAGGATGGCAGTCAAGGATGAAATCAAATAGAAATTAAAATATTTTTTTATTTAACTGTCGGCGGTTTATATGACAGTACGACACATTTGAATTCAAGTTATAAAATTTCCCCCGGGCTTGGCGTAGTTGGTAGCGCGCCTGCCTTGTATACCAAGGGTCGAGGGTTCGGATGCCAGGCAGTCCGATGATTTTATTTAAGCCATTTGAATACCAAATGGTTTAAATAAGAATGCCTGAACCCCAAATAAATATATATTATAAATACTGGTATCATTTAAAGTCTTATATGGCCTAAGTTGCCGAAAAAGACTGGGTGTATGTGTGTTTATGAATGTGAGATGTAAGTGTGAATGGGAAAAAAAGTGTGAGGATTTTTTAATAAAAAAAAAAAAAGATATAAAATTTATGAACGGAAAAATAATTATATTTTGTTACCATTTCTCTTATCTTTCCTATGAAGTACAAGAGTAAAATGTGCTTCAAAAGATTTCAATGGCAAATTAATAATATACATTTTAAAGAGCATCTAAAAAAATAATTGATTTTATTTGAATTTTAATCAAAATCGTTGGGGCGAATTTTGAGAAAATCGAAAAAAAAACTAATCAAGTGCATTAGTAAATTACTAGTACAAGTGCATCAGTAAAATGCTAGTAATTTTTGGCCGATTTTGTTTAAAAGCTTATTTTTATGCTCCAGGGGGGTGTGTAACTTAAATATAAAATTTCAACCTCCTAACTCTTTTCGTTCTTGAGTTATTTTGTTCACAGAGAGACAGACAGAAAATAAAAAAAAAATTGAAGTACATCAGTAAGTACTAGTAATCTTTAGCCAATTTTGTTTACGTTTCAGTGGGGTACCTAACTTAAAAATAAAATTTCAAGCTCCTAGCTCTTGTCGTTCTTGAGATATTTTGTTCACAGACAAACACACACACAGAGACAGACCATGTTGGAAAAAACCACTTTTTTTGGAATCAGTGTGTGTATCCATCAAAATCCCGACATCAAATTTTTGACATGAATCCAATACTTTCTCTCTATAGATAGGCAAGAGAAGTAAAATCAATTATTAGTTATTATATCTTGCAAAAAAAAAAGTCTGGACAGTTCGAAATTTGCAGAAAATAGTCTCTCGGACCACCGTCTAAGATTAGCCCAATCTGTCAATGGGATGGTGTCTGTTCTGCTCGGTTTGAATCATATTTCGATTTATTTTTCCAAGCGGCAGTTCACGCAGATACTTGAACAGACCCTGTCTCTGTCTCCGGCCCTTTTGGGCCGGACTAAGGGGCCATATGGCCCCGGCGGCCTCATGCTTATCAAACACCACGTGGTTCTTATCAATCATCTGACTAATGCGATCTAAGTGCGATGCCAATGGGCTGGAGAACATGAGTAACTAAAGGAGCGGGCTTCGCAGAAAATTAACCATGCAGCTGAAAAACAAACGTCTATGAAAGCCAGACATTATATAGTAAATATGGCCAAAGATAAACCCGCGGGTTTAAATTTATAATATTTATTTAAACATTCGTTTTTGCGACAGATCTGCAGTTTAAAAGATTCATTGATATAAAGTCGTAGTATATTTTTTTAATGCTTGGAAGAAAAAGCATAGAAAAACAAAATTCTTAAAGCCCATTACGAAGATGAATTTTCATCAATCTATTGTAGAAATAAATTTACAGTCCCAGTTTAGAATTTTATTTAATTAAATTTAAAAATAAACTTTAAGAAACCGGAGAGGAATGGCTATCAATAAAAAACAAACATAAATAGTTCAACTTTAGAAATAAATTATGAATTTTATTGAAAACCACTAAAAAATAAATAAATAGGCTAATGATTTAGATTGAATTTTGAAATTTAGATGAAAATTTTATGTTTATTGAGTTGGGTATGTATGGATTTTTTTATTTAAAATTAGCCGACCAAAAAATTCATTTAGTGTTGATATCAGATTTTATAGGGAAAAACAATTTAGAATGTCCCGTGACTTTTTATAGACTGTTCCCCACGCCAAACATTAAAATATTATATAAATAAATAAATATAAATATAAAA
>JAKCPI010014362.1:0-13310 GCA_023213315.1 Euborellia annulipes | reverse complement strand
TTATTTTAAACAATCATTAGTAGATAAAGTATAATATTATCTTAAAGCCTTAAAGATAAAAAATATTACTTAATGTGTTTTTAAATTTTTATAAACTTGATGTTTTATTTATTTAATAGGGAATCTATTTTGAGGAAAAAAGAGGGTACTTTCTCCCCCTGATCACTATTATTGATATTCTCCTCATGTTTTTCGAATTACACAGAAAGAGAATAAAATAAATAATAAAGAAGGAAAAAGCTTATTCGAGGGCAGAGGAATTAAATTTCTCTTGTCAGTATTTTCCAAATTTATAATACAATTGCAGAATTTATAAAATTGTAAAAATTTAATAAGAAAATACAGAAAAAAATATCAAATTTGATCACTCATCATAAAGTTTAAATAAAAATCATCGTAGCTATCTCTCAAAGGGCAAATCCAAAAAAGGTGTATTTATTTACTGTAAATATTAAAGGTTCCAAAACAACAAAATTCGATGATTAGATATCAATAGATGATAATGATACACTCTGAAGTCCAAGTTTCCTTCATTTGTATTGCAATTAAATAAGTTTATGTTTTTAACTAAAATGAAAACAAGAACGTCATCTGAAAAATATAAAATTTGAAGATTAGTTTTGCTCATTTTATTTAATAGCTATTGTATATGAAATTTACTTACTTATTAAAAATTTCGCGTAATACTTAATCTTGGGGACTTCTTTTTCTTTAAAATAAAACAAAAACAAAATTCAGGAAAATAAATTCAAGCAAAAATAATGCACTTTACGTACAATTTCCATTTTATTATTTGCAGTCGGGTGTCTGAAGAAAACATATCAGTGAGAATGAACGTGATTTTTTGGATTACGAGTAAACGAGAGACCAGGGAACTTTCGGAAAGAGATCCTACCTAGCCCTAATTAGAAATCGAACGAATTAGTAATTGTAAATACCCCGGTCCCCACCATCAGATCGGCGGGGCCCTCCGGGCCTGTCCCTGGCCTTAAGGGTATGCGTTGTTTACATCCCAGGCTACCCCTGGAAAAACGACATCCCTCCCTGACTCTCGTTTACTCATAGAGCCACCTCAAACCCAACTTCAAAGATACAAAAACATATCAGACTCCCTTGCGCCATAAAAAGACCTATTTTCGCGAACACAAGAACACTTGAGAACCTGGGCCTCAATCTTTCAATCACATCTGACCGCATCTCCTTATGAATCGTTCATAGAACAAATCAATGAGAATATAATTACCATTTCACTATGAAATATTGTACTCACCCTTCGGGGCAGTGAAGGTCATCCGAAGCTCCTTGCAGTCCTTGAATTCAATTAATAAATTCCAAATGAACCGGAGGAACACGAATCTGAAAAAAAGAACATCTTTTAGAGTCTCTCTCATATCAAACTATATCAAAAGAATTTGGAAAGTAAATTTCTATTTATATCGAAATGAAAAAATATTTGGGGTTGATATTTCAAGTAAAAAATTTGGGAAAAAAAATAAATGTCTTAAATAATTAATAAAGGAATAATCTAAGAAAAAGTTAAGTTAAAATGTAAAAAAAATTATAAATTAAAATTTGATGAATATATAAAGAGTAATGAGTCTTATTTCTAGTAACTTGTAGTCGCTTGGCCTTACTAAAACGGAGGGTAAAAATCTCTGAGCTACAAGCTCACTTCTAAGTTATAAAGTTTTTTTTTACGGGAGCCCAGCTTAGACGCGTCCGCCCAGGGGGGAGGGGTAATCTGGTGTGACTGGTCGCACAGCACACAATTTTTTCTTAATTTCAGTAATTTAAAGGCGCATTTTGTACTTGTTTGCCAGAATATAAATACAAATCAAATTTGTAAGTATTAATTTTTAAAATTTTACATTAAAAATAAATTTTTTTGAGAAAAAAAGTATTTTTTTAAATCTCGGGGGAGGGGGGGGGGGTAATAACACCTTCCCCCCCCCCCCTTGTATCCACCCTTGCGTCCGCCCCATGGGAAGCAATGTTCCAAATGAGGAATGAACACGATTAACACGGAAGGTATCAAAGTATTAAAGTGAAGGACTAATTTCAAGATTCCAAAAATTAAAATTGAATATGATTTCAAAATAATAACTATATGGATTATGCTAAGACTGATCACCCCAAATACTCTATCCAATCCCTTTATTTAAGTTAGCCTTATCTTTTCTCCATCAAATGTCAGATCGTGTGACAGACTGGCTGTCTAGTCTCGGTTTATTATAATTTCTTTAGAATTGAAAATGTCAACGACATCCGTTATTAGTATAACATATTTATAAATCGGATATCAAGAGATCAACAATATTTTATTCATATACAGTATAAGCATTTAAAATATATTCGAAATATTAAATAATATAACGAGGGATTTAAATGTGATTTTTTTTTATGTAGGCCTATAAATAAAATTTAGTTGATCAACATTCAAGGGCGTGTAGAAGGGGGGTACAGGGGGCAATTACCCCCCTCCCGAGACTTGAGAAAAATATATTTTTTGGGAAAAAAACCTGTATTTTTAATATAAAATTTTTAAAACCAATAGAACAAAGAAATATTAGTTTAGCTAGGTAGAGCCTTGTTTGAAAAGGATGGAATTTTTCCAATCAATGCTCAAATAGACTGTTCGTTAGCCAGTCAATATATGATTTAAGATAGCAAGTTTGCGAGATATGTTTGTGCTTAAGATTGGGCAAAATTGCACCCCCTGGAGTCGAACCAGGACCTCCACGCTTTCGCGGCAGTGGCGTAGGGAGGGGGGGGCGCGCCCGGGTGGTCCGCTCCAGATAAAAAAAACAAAATTTAATGAAAATTTCTCTTTGAGAGGCCCCGGGGCCCTCAGGGCTCAAGTAAAAACGGAAAAGTTTAGATAAAAAAAAAAAAAAAATTTAATGAAAATTTCTCTTTGAGAGGCCCCGGGGCCCTCAGAGCTCAAGTAAAAACGGAAAAAAATTTAGATAAAAAAAAACTATATTTAATGAAAATTTCTCTTTGAGAGGCCTCGGGGCCCTTGGGGTTCAGGGATATACGGTATTTTAAAAATATTTTTGTGTATGGAGAAGAGAGATATTTAAAGATGAGAACCCCCAAAAAAAAAAAAAAAAATTCAATATAAGGCCCCCTCTTCTAGTGCCGCCCCAGGCCCCCAACTGCCTCGGTACGCCTCTGTTTCGCGGCGGGTGGAAAAAATTTTAATCAGAACGTGAATGTGTGTGGGAGTGTGAATGAGAAGTAAAAAAAAAAAAATATTTATACTTTGAGATTTTAACGAAAATATATCCCGTATTAAAAAAAAAACAAGCAGAGAAATTTGTTGCCTCGAGTACACAATGGATTAGATATATTTATTTTTTTTATAAGAAATTTTTGATTATTTAAAAAATAATACCATTCCAGTATAAATGAAATTAAAATGTTCTATCGCAAATATGCTAATTATGCTAATATCCTTCAAACGGAAATCACAAATTTTTTAATAAAAAAATGTCCTTTGATGTGAGGTAAAGGTGAAGTCTTGCTCCCCCCACCCTCGTCTTCCATTAAGTAAAGATTCACTTCAAATATATAAGTTATAAGTTAATTTTTATCAATAAATGAATATTTATTTTTATTTTTAGTTAATTTAAAATTATTTTTTATTTATTTGCTACCCTTAATGCATCCCTGTGTCCTGGGCCGTAGCACATTTGTAGAGTTCTTGTCTCATGTGTTAGGGATCAGGGGTTATATGACAAAAATTTCTATTTCAAATAAATTGGCTATCAATCTTGACGGGGGTCTAAAAGTCCAAAAAGTCCTTAAATAACAAAAATATATATTTCTACGTAAAAATATATAGGGGGTAGAAAAATATAGGCCTATGCTTTTTAGAATAAAAATGTTTAAATAAAATAAAAATGTTTAAGGGAAAGATTTTTTTGATAATGATTTCGTCTCCTGTCACCCGTATTTTCACCCCTTATTTCTAATGACATACATAAAAAATCTAACTAAAAATCAATTTAATATCCTAAAGATTTGTCTTTGAGAAGTAGAATTTAATAAGAAAAAAAATTTAATTTTTTTATTATTATTATTATTTTTTTTTTTTTTCAATTAATAAAAAAAGAATATTTATTTACCTTTATTAAGATGCTAACGGGGCGTGAGTTGGTTGTAATGTATTCGGGGTGAGTTGCACTATATAATTATTAACTTTAAAATACGCACACGAGAGGAGAGATCCAACGGCCAACTTGTCTCTCACTCAACTGAGAGAGAGAGGTTTTTACTTGTTTTGGCTCTCTTTAGAAAGAGATCAAAATAACAATTCCCATTTTATAAAAGATGAAAATATACTTTTTATTCTAATCTAACTTTATTTAAAGATAAAAATAAAATATTATCAAATGATTTAAAATAAAGTACAGTATATTTTTCCATTCGTAATAGCAAATCCCAATTTATAAAAGATAAAAAAATACTTTTTACCTTAAATTAACATTATTTAAAGAGGGGGAAAAATATCAAATGATTTATAAAATTTCTAGTTTCTTGTTAAATATCCCTCTCTAGGGAAGGGTCCAAATAATTCTTAGCTACCCCTAAATAATTTAAATAATTCCTAGCGATATTATTTGGATTTTTTTTTTCATTTATTTATATCAGAAATAAATAAGAATTTCAAGTGATAGGAACATGAACGATCCGAGCTCCGTTTATTTATAAATTTAATATCCTTTAGTAGCCTATTTTTTTTTGAAGTCCCATGAATCCAAAAAAAATGGTTTTCGTAACATGGTCTGCTGGGAACAAAATAACTCAAGAACGAAATGAGTCAAGAGGTTGAAATTTTATATTTAAGTTACACCCCCCCCCCTGGAGCGTAAAAATAAACTTTTAAACAAAATCGGCCAAAAAGTACTAGCACTTTACTGATGAACTAGAACTAAAACTAGTAATTTACTGATGCACTTTTTCAGTCTTTTTTTTTCAATTTTCTCAAAATTCGCTCCAACGAGAGGGGGGCGAAGCTCAACTGGGGCGCGGTTTTTCGTTCGACCTTTTTTTTTTTTTTTTTTTTTTAGTATTCGAATCTCGTTCGGGCTTTTTTTGTAATTTTTCTCCGGATTTGTGATATAAAAATGAATTTATTATGAAATTTAAAAAAAAAAAGTCAGTTTTTGGGAAAAAGCAGATGCTCGAGGGGCGCTAAAAGCTTGATGCGCCTGGGGCAGGGGAGGGGGCGGGGGAGGGGGACGAGCCCCCTGGATACGTTACTGACACTTAGTTCTTGTATTATTTATAAAGATGGCACAGTGGGTGTCAAAATATGTACTATTTATATTGAAATTCTAAACACCGCGGGATCTCGGGTGGGTGGCCCCGAGGTACCAGCGTGTGGAAGGTTCTTTAAATGTATAATTTAAAATATATATATATAACTTATATAGAAACAATATCAGATTATTTTAATTATTTCATATATTCATATATACCTAGTACCTAGTATACAAAGAATAAACCCTTAAATGATCTCAGCAGTCGAGAAGAAATAATTGAAATAATTTGATATTTTTTTAAACCCAAGGCATTTGTGTAATATGATACATTATTTATTTTTTTTTTTTTTTAAAGAAAACCATTCATCATTAGAATCATTTTCTTCATCATAAATTTAGTTTTTTGCTGTTATCAAAATATTTTTAAAAACTATAATATTAGCCCATTAACGTTAACGTGGTTTCATAATGAAATATTTTCAAATTAGGGTTGCGTTCTGGCGTATAAAAGGGGCGTTTATTAAGGGCGGCATTGTGAGTGTTTTGAGGACAATCAGTGCCTTTGTCAGACGAGTGGAACCCATACACTCACACATTCACCCGGGGAAATTTATATGGTCTTAACTAGGACCAAGCGTGTGTATCGAATGCGATCATTGGGTCAACCCACAAAAGCTAATTTTGAGAATTTGGAGTACTTCCTGTGGTAGCGGCACCCCTTTCCATGTCACGTCTTGGATTTTTTAAGGTGCGCTAATTGCATTGGCTACGCACCATTAATATTCCATTTACGCTTGGTTAACAAAATTTTATTCTTTTCTATGATTCATCTTTTTTATAATCAATACATATACAGAATAATAAATTGTTAAATTAAAAATTAGATGGATTAGCCCCATTGATTGAAATAAATATTTGTACACGCTTCTGAACAAATTTATTAAAGTGAAACAAGGAAAAATAAAAAAAAAAAAAGATTTCTGCCAAACTTAATATACTTTTTACTTTCTCTTGCCATATAAATGAAATATATGTATAGACAGAAAGTATTGCGATCATGTCAAAAATTCAAGATTTTTTATTCAGCTTATGCGATAACACAATTAATTTTTTCGATTAATTTCTTCTAAGTCTCTTTACAACTGAGCAAGTCTGATCTCGGACAATTAATTGAAAAATACATTAGTAAGTTGATAATTTTGGTTCCACATTTTAAAACATGAAATCTATCAAATTTTTTTAGTCGACCCCTATATATAACTTTCTCTTATTTTAGCATACTGTATGTCCTAATTAATTTTTCATATCCTTTTCCCGTTAAATATAAAGTACAATCCTGACTGGGGTATTCATTCTAATCTAATTTATTAACACAACTGGTCTCTCTGTAAACAAGTAAGTACTCAAAGTCCAAATGGCTCAACAACAAACGATTTAAAAAATTTGAATTGACATTTCCCCTCATCAGTGAGAGTTTTTTTTAAGGGATAAAATCAAATTCAGATTTGACGAGTTTTTCAAATTTTATCGAATTGAGCAAAACTTGGAGAACTACTTTCTCCTTAACATTTCCATAAACAATTCAAGACTGATATTTTATTTCAATTAGAACAATAGTGAAATATAGGAGCTTATTTTTAGACTGAATGAGATTTCACATTTCGATAATGAGCCTCTGGAAGATCGGATTTCGTTTTGGTGTGTTTATTTAACATCATAAATATCCAGTTGGGTTATTTAAAGCAGAGTTTTGGAGTGGGGTCTGTGGGTGTTACAGGGGTAACCCTTTTGGAAATTCTAACCTGCCAGCTGGAACATATTTTTTTGAAATTTATACCTCGAACTGATGGTCAACTCGGACTACAATTTGGACCTGATTACATCTTTTTATAATAATATATTATCTATATATTAACATAAAAATATAAGAAAGTGGATCTAGTAGTTTAGAATTTTTTAAAACACAAAAAATAGCAATAAATATTTCTTATTTCTATTTTACTTTCATTTATTCATAATAAATTATTATTTTGAATATTTACATAAAATGCCTAGTGAAAGAGACAGAAATGATGTCGAAATGAAAAGGGTCGATTAGGCCTATGGTTGCTTGTTCGACATATGAAATTACTAAATGAATTAATGGTCTAATTTAAAAAAAAAAAATTAAAATTCCAAAAAAACAAATCTATTTCAATTTTAATTTTTATTATTAATAGGGTCTAAGCTTATTAATAAATTTAAAAATTCAAATAGAAAATTATTCCATAAGATGCATTTAGTTTTATTTTCCATGAGTAATTTTACTCATGGAAAATAAAACTAAATGCTTAAACTCCATCTTATAAAAAAATGAAGTGTTTTATAGTGAAAAAAAATACATATTCAAGGGTTCAGAGTAAATTTTATTTCAAGTAAGTACTAAGTCGTATACTTTTAATAATCATCAAATTAGCTAATTAATAAAAATTCAAATTTTCTAAAAATAAAAAATTCAACTTACACCGAAAGACGTAACTACATTGGCGCCCCCCCCGCAGATATAAGAATGCCGCCCCCCCCAAAAAAAAAAAAAAAATTAAAACTTTGTCAATCTTAGTTTTAGAAAGAAATATATTGAGAAAAATAAATTTTAATAGAAAATTTGCTCTATAGTGTCTATCTTGGATTTAAAAGATTTTTTCAAGACTTCACCCCTTAAAAATATGCGGATAGTTAAAATGCATAGAGATATTCAAGTTTCAGTGCAATCTCAGGTGATTTAGTGGTGCCTCAAATGGCTTCAAATTTCGAAAAATTGAATTTTTATAAATTTGGACACACCTAATACAATTTTCCCTATTTTTCCCCCGCATTGCGAGTCTGCGGGGGTGTTATTTACGACGCTGCTAACACGATTTTAAATGTAAGACAATATTTTGAAGCTCGCCGAGTTTAAAATTGAATTGAAGAGAAGACGTAAGGTCAAAATTCTTCCCCAAGTTGACGATAAATTTATAAATATTAATTAAAGTCCATATTTTAAAATGAATTTTAAACTAAATATAAATTAAGAATATTATTTAGATGAGCCTCCATTTTTAAAGCTTAGGAAACTTTTTTTACTTTCTCTTACCTATGTATATATGTAATATATATATAGAGAGAAAGTATTGGATTCATGTCAAAAATTCGATATCGAGATTTTGACGGATCTTCACGTTTTGAGGTCCCCTGAATCCAAAAAAGTGGTTTTCGCGATATGGTCTGTCTGTGTGTGTGTGTGTGTCTCTGTGTGTGTGTGTGTGTGTTTCAATTTTAAGCATGAAGGAATTGAGCTACGAGGTTGAAATTCTATATTTAACTTAAACACCCCCGGGACCGGAAAAATAAGCTTTTAATCAAAATCGGCCAAAGATTACTAGTACTTTACTGATGTACTTTTTCAGTTTTTTTCGATTTTCTCAAAATTTGCTTCAACGATTTTTTTTAAAATTCAAAAATCAATTATTTTTTAGATTATCATTTAAAATGTATATTCTCATTTTGCGATTGAAATCTTCTGAAGACCACTTTACTCTTGTATTTCATAGGGAAGATAGGAGAAATGGTTGCCATGAAAACAAAATATAAATATATTCCCATACTTATAAATTTTACATCTGAATTCAAATGTTCCGTACTGTCGGGAACTAAATATATGTCGACACAAAAAATCTGGTGTGACAAGCACAGTACACAACTTTCTATTACCGAAGGTAAGAGAAAGTTGTGTGCTATGCGCCAGTCACACCAGATTTTTTTTTTTAACACTCACACTTTTTTCTCATTCACTCTCACATTCACACACACATACACACAGTCTTTTCGGCAACTTAGGCCATTTAAGCCTTTTCGATAACCGTTATTTAATAATATATATTTATTTGAGGTCCAGGCATTCTTATTTGGTAACCAAAAATAAAATCATCGGACTGCCTGGGGTCCGAACCCGCGACGTTTGGTATACGAGGTTAGCACGCTAACCTCTACGCCAAGCCCCGAGGGCTTAGGAAACTTCAAAACGTGAATTTCCGTTGAATCAATTGTTGTCAAATTTATTTTGCAATAATGACAATTTGTTATAGATCTTTATTAAAGGTCTATACGCCCACGGGGCGTGGTGTAGAGGTTAGCGTGCTAACCTCATATACCAAACGTCCGCGGGTTCGGACCCCAGGCAGTCCGATGATTTTATTTAAGCCATCTGGATACCAGATGCCGAAAAGACAGTGTGAATGTGTGTGTGAGTGTGAGTGTGAAAGAGAAAAAAGTGTGAATGTTTAAAAAAAAAAAAAAAAAAAAAAAAAGGTCTATATATGATTATTTCATATATTGTAAAGAGAAAGTAAAAATAAGTTTTATAAAAGGGATTTAACTGTAGTAGTTTAGGAGGAAGGGTCCCACCCCCCCTCTTTCTCAAATTGAACCACTTAAATCAAATCAGAGCGCAGTAAAGAAAGCTGAAATCCCCAAATAGGAATTTAAACCAGATAAATAATAGATACACAAAAAAATATAGGAAAGTAATAAGCGGAACGAACGAAAAAACTTCAAAATTATATAAAAATACGTAATATTAAAAGAAAAAATTTAATTATTTCTTCTAAATTCTGACAAGCTTCTTAAATGGCAAGCATAAATAGGCGTAGCATTTTCAATTTGGAACGGGGAGGGTCCTGTTTTAGATTCACCTAACGGCTCCTTAAGCAGGCTAAAAAAGGGTTCACAAACTTGACAGGAATTTGACGCTTTTCATAAAAGGAACAGACAGATTTCCACAACATATAGTTAGAAACAAATTAGTAGTAACATAAATGTTGTCTATTAGCATAAAAGCATAGCGGGCGAGTGCATCTGAAGCAGGGAGAATTGACCTGGAACCTCAGCTGACCTCCTTAGATCAGAACTGATTTTTTTCAACCTCCTTCAAGGGTGGTTAAGTATTTTAAAAACTATTTCTTCCAATGATGATTATATACTGTAATTAATTTTTTAAAGAATATTATTTTTTAAGGCTATTTTTTCGTCTGCTAAAGATCGAGAAAAAATAATAAAAAAAAACCAATACTTTCTCTCTATATATATATTACATATATACATAGGTAAGAGAAAGTAATAATAAATACCACACTACGCAAACTTTATAATCACAATAAAAAATTGGTAAGATCCTTTGAGTCGAGTGTACAGCCGACTTATTCTTGTTCCCATGTGACGTCATTTTTCAAGAAAATTTCTAGTTTCACTCAAGAAGACGTAACGTTTTAACACTGTGGGAATTTCTCAAATTCATTGAAAAGACAATTTTTAATATGAATTCTCATTTTTTCTACTTTTTACATATGTCTATTTGGATTTATAAAATGATGTGAATTCTTTGCTCTGATAATTTCTATAGATTTCTCATTCAATTTTTCAAAGTTTTTTTATGATAATTTTTATTTATTGCTTCGATGTTGTCTCATTGATGAAATTTCCTATTTTTTCTGCTAGTAAAGATATTCCTGACTCAAGGAATCCCCGAGGGGATCAATCAAATAAAAATCCATGTGGCAAAATAATTTTATCGAGAAATTGATCTGATCAATTTATACAGTTTATGTATAGTCGGTGAAAATTTTTTATAAAAATAAACTTTTAATCTGAAGGTAGCCCACGGGGCGTGGTGTAGAGGTTAGCGTGCTAACCTCATATACCAAACGTCGCGGGGTTCGGACCTGAGCAGTCCGATGATTTTATTTAAGCCATCTGGATACCAGATGGCTTAAATAAAAATGCCTGGACCCTAATATATATAAATTTATAAATAACGGTTATCGTCTAAAGTCTTAAATGGCCTGAGCTGCCGAAAAGACAGTGTGAATGTGTGTGTGAGTGTGAGTGTGAATGAGAAAAAAGTGTGAATGTTTTTAAAAAAAAAAAAAAAAAAATCTGAAGGTAACTGTTAAGGAAAAAAAATTTTGTTGTTTATAATTATAAAAGTTAATTACAATAATTAGCATGATGAATAATTGATAAATTATTCAAAATTAATAATACGAGCTCTTTTTTTTGAGTTTTATAGAATTTTCCCATACTATTACTTGACACAATTCTAAGATTTCCTGTAATTAAAAATTTTTTTTCTGCTATGGAAGTATAATAATTCAAGGTTATTATTGTTATTTCAATACGGTATTTATTTTTAAATATAAATATTATAAAGTAAGATTTACCAAAATTATAGATTTTTAATAAATTTGACCTTCACTTAGAAGGAAAAATTCATTCATACAAGAAGTTTTTTTATTTAAAAGTTGAAGATAAAACACTCGCCAGTGAAATAAAATTTAATTTAAAAAAGTAAAATTAAGAATAAATAATTGGCTCTATAGCTAACTCCTAAAAGTCGATCTATGATTTATGCAGTGGCGTCATTTCAATTTTTTCTTGGGGGCAAACATTTTTTTTTCTTAAAATTTACTTACGAATGGGTACTCAAATTTTGGCAAAACATATTTAATTTAGTTTAATGTACAGTTTGTATACTCGTAGATGTATTTTGGAGTATTTTTTTAGAATAATATAAAATTTTATAAAAAATCAGAGCCCTTGGAGGGGGGGACAAATGCTCCCCCCCCCCCCCCCCCAAATGACGCCTATGGATTTATGTAGGTCTACAGAACTCAGCTTCCGGTTATCATAAAAAATTCAACAATTTGATCCATTAAAAATTTTAAACTAAAAAAAAAAAATTATTTTAAAAAAAATTATATTTCTCTTATATTCTACTACAGTATAATCATACTACTGTATAATATACCACTCTCTCTCTGATTGTCCAGAGACAGAGGAAGTTGAGTCAGTGAAGGAAATTTAAAACTTTAAGTTAGAGGGGGAGAGACCGAAGACGAGCAATTGCAAAATTTCCAAACAGTGAGCAAGAATAAATTTGATGCATTTGCTCGCCAAAAGCGAGTAAGGGGGACCAGGGGGCCCAGCCTCCTTGCAAGTGGAAAAGCCCGCCGAAGTCTTTGCCACTTGTATCTTAATAAGCAATTAGTATTTTAAGATTTGAATTTTTTCAATTAATTTTAAAATAAGATTTAAAATTTTTTAAGACGATTTAAAGAAAAACAAGAATCATACCATATCTAATATTCGGGTAAAGTAATGAATGAAGAGGAATTTAATATTTACTTTCCCGTAGTTACGGGAGTAGTAGTTACGTAGAGCTCTACGTGCAATTTTACTATTTAATTAATTGAATATCAATCGTCAAAATATTTAATTAATTGTTTCTTAATGACTGTATTATTATAATATGAGGGGTATAATAGTATTAGTAGAAAAAGATAAAAGATTATATTTTGTCGACGTTTCGATTAATCGCACTCATCATCAGGACCAAATAGGTATTAGAATGTCAGGTTCGTTGACATGTAGCATGTGTCATTACCAATTTTTATTTGCTTAAACTAGCTCTTTACCGTTTAGAGGTCGAATTTTTGTCCTGATGATGCAAAATATAAACTTTTATTTTTCACCTTGACTACCAATACACACATCCTTATATTTTTACTATTTATTTTGTCCAATTTCAGTGTAAGAAGTCCAAGGTTACATTATTTTTGACTCCAAATTTATTATCCATAAAAAAATATAGAGCTAAAAAACTGGAGATTTAAATTTTTTCTTATTGATGATAAGAAATAGAAATTAGTTGAAAATTGATTCTAAACACCTGTTAATAATCTATCAAGATGAAATAAAATAAAAAACAAGCAGCTTCAAGTCAAGTGGTGTTTATTAAAGAGAACCAGAGACGTCGCCGAGGTTTGAGGGTTTCAATTTTCGAACACAAACCCCTCTCTTTACTTCTTTTCGGATGATGACGTCATTATCAAAAGCACCCACGTGTGCACACAAACAATCTCTCTTCATTGTCCATCATTCAGGAAATGGAGAAGTCAATCGAATTCAATGACAACTTCCGTTTTTTTCCTTCATTGAAATCCGGATAAACAAATCAAATTTTAT
>JAKCPI010014361.1:0-14799 GCA_023213315.1 Euborellia annulipes | reverse complement strand
AACAAGCAGAGAAATTTGTTGCCTCGAGTACACAATGGATTAGATATATTTATTTTTTTTATAAGAAAATTTTCTTGATTATTTAAAAAAATAATACCATTCCGAGTATAAATGAAATTAAAATGTTCTATCGCAAATATGCTAATTATGCTAATATCCTTCAAACGGAAACACAAATTTTTTAATAAAAAAATGTCCTTTGATGTGAGGTAAAGGTGAAGTCTTGCTCCCCCCACCCTCGTCTTCCATTAAGTAAAGATTCACTTCAAATATATAAGTTATAAGTTAATTTTTATCAATAAATGAATATTTATTTTTATTTTTAGTTAATTTTAAAATTATTTTTTATTTATTTGCTACCCTTAATGCATCCCTGTGTCCTGGGCCGTAGCACATTTGTAGAGTTCTTGTCTCATGTGTTAGGGATCAGGGGTTATATGACAAAAATTTCTATTTCAAATAAATTGGCTATCAATCTTGACGGGGGTCTAAAAGTCCAAAAAGTCCTTAAATAACAAAAATATATATTTCTACGTAAAAATATATAGGGGGTAGAAAAATATAGGCCTATGCTTTTTAGAATAAAAATGTTTAAATAAAATAAAAATGTTTAAGGGAAAGATTTTTTTGATAATGATTTCCTCTCCTGTCACCCTTATTTTCACCCCTTATTTCTAATGACATACATAAAAAATCTAACTAAAAATCAATTTAATATCCTAAAGATTTGTCTTTGAGAAGTAGAATTTAATAAGAAAAAAAAATTTAATTTTTTTATTATTATTATTATTATTTTTTTTTTCAATTAATAAAAAAAGAATATTTATTACCTTTATTAAGATGCTAACGGGGCGTGAGTTGGTTGTAATGTATTCGGGGTGAGTTGCACTATATAATTATTAACTTTAAAATACGCACACGAGAGGAGAGATCCAACGGCCAACTTGTCTCTCACTCAACTGAGAGAGAGAGGTTTTTACTTGTTTTGGCTCTCTTTAGAAAGAGATCAAAATAACAATTCCCATTTTATAAAAGATGAAAATATACTTTTTATTCTAATCTAACTTTATTTAAAGATAAAAATAAAATATTATCAAATGATTTAAAATAAAGTACAGTATATTTTTCCATTCGTAATAGCAAATCCCAATTTATAAAAGATAAAAAAATACTTTTTACCTTAAATTAACATTATTTAAAGAGGGGGAAACATATCAAATGATTTATAAAATTTCTAGTTTCTTGTTAAATATCCCTCTCTAGGGAAGGGTCCAAATAATTCTTAGCTACCCCTAAATAATTTAAATAATTCCTAGCGATATTATTTGGATTTTTTTTTCATTTATTTATATCAGAAATAAATAAGAATTTCAAGTGATAGGAACATGAACGATCCGAGCTCCGTTTATTTATAAATTTAATATCCTTTAGTAGCCTATTTTTTTGAAGTCCCATGAATCCAAAAAAATGGTTTTCGTAACATGGTCTGTCTGGGAACAAAATAACTCAAGAACGAAATGAGTTAAGAGGTTGAAATTTTATATTTAAGTTACACCCCCCTACCCCTGGAGCGTAAAAATAAACTTTTAAACAAAATCGGCCAAAAAGTACTAGCACTTTACTGATGAACTAGAACTAAAACTAGTAATTTACTGATGCACTTTTTCAGTCTTTTTTTCAATTTTCTCAAAATTCGCTCCAACGAGAGGGGGGCGAAGCTCAACTGGGGCGCCGTTTTTCGTTCGACCTTTTTTTTTTTTTTTTAGTATTCGAATCTCGTTCGGGCTTTTTTGTAATTTTTCTCCGGATTTGTGATATAAAAATGAATTTATTATGAAATTTAAAAAAAAGTCAGAGTTTTTGGGAAAAAGCAGATGCTCGAGGGGCGGTAAAAGCTTGATGCGCCTGGGGCAGGGGGAGGGGGGGCGGGGGGGGGGGACGAGGCCCCTGGATACGTTACTGACAATTAGTTCTTGTATTATTTATAAAGATGGCACAGTGGGTGTCAAAATATGTAGGTTACCTACTATTTATATAACACCGAGGGATCTCGGGTGGGTGACCCCGAGGTACCAGCGTGTGGAAGGTTTTTTAAATGTATAATTTAAAATATATTATATATATAACTTATATAGAAACAATATCAGATTATTTTAATTATTTCATATATTAGTATATATACCTAGTACCTAGTATACAAAGAATAAACCCTTAAATGATTTCAGCAGTTGAGAAGAAATAATTAAAATAATTTGATATTTTTTTAAACCCAAGGCATTTGTGTAATATGATACATTATTTATTATTTTTTTTTTTTTAAAGAAAACCATTCATCAATAGAATCATTTTCTTCATCATAAATTTAGTTTTTTGCTGTTATCAAAATATTTTTAAAAACTATAATATTAGCCCATTAACGTTAACGTGGTTTCATAATGAAATATTTTCAAATTAGGGTTGCGTTCTGGCGTATAAAAGGGGCGTTTATTAAGGGCGGCATTGTGAGTGTTTTGAGGACAATCAGTGCCTTTGTCAGACGAGTGGAACCCATACACTCACACATTCACCCGGGGAAATTTATATGGTCTTAACTAGGACCAAACGTGTGTATCGAATGCGATCATTGGGTCAACCCACAAAAAGCTAATTTTGAGAATTTGGAGTACTTCCTGTGGTAACGGCACCCTTTCCATGTCACGTCTTGGATTTTTTAAGGTGCGCTAATTGCATTGGCTACGCACCATTAATATTCCATTTACGCTTGGTTAACAAAATTTTTATTCTTTTCTATGATTCATCTTTTTTATAATCAATACATATACAGAATAATAAATTGTTAAATTAATAAAAATTAGATGGATTAGCCCCATTGATTGAAATAAATATTTGTACACGCTTCTGAACAAATTTATTAAAGTGAAACAAGGAAAAATAAAAAAATAAAAAAATTTCTGCCAAACTTAATATACTTTTTACTTTCTCTTACCATATAAATGAAATATATGTATAGACAGAAAGTATTGCGATCATGTCAAAAATTCAAGATTTTTTATTCAGCTTATGCGATAACACAATTAATTTTTTCGATTAATTTCTTCTAAGTCTCTTTACAACTGAGCAAGTCTGATCTCGGACAATTAATTGAAAAATACATTAGTATGTTGATAATTTTGGTTCCATATTTTAAAACATGAAATCTATCAAATGTTTTTAGTCGACCCCTATATATAACTTTCTCTTATTTTAACATACTGTATGTCCTAATTAATTTTTCATATCCTTTTCCCGTTAAATATAAAGTACAATCCTGACTGGGGTATTCATTCTAAACTAATTTATTAACACAACTGGTCTCTCTGTAAACAAGTAAGTACTCAAAGTCCAAATGGCTCAACAACAAACGATTTAAAAAATTTGAATTGACATTTCCCCTCATCAGTGAGAGTTTTTTTAAGGGATAAAATCAAATTCAGATTTGACGAGTTTTTCAAATTTTATCGAATTGAGCAAAAGTTGGAGAACTAAATACTTTCTCCTTAACATTTCCATAAACAATTCAAGACTGATATTTTATTTCAATTAGAACAATAGTGAAATATAGGAGCTTATTTTTAGACTGAATGAGATTTCACATTTCGATAATGAGCCTCTGGAAGATCGGATTTCGTTTTGGTGTGTTTATTTAACATCATAAATATCCAGTTGGGTTATTTAAAGCAGAGTTTTGGAGTGGGGTCTGTGGGTGTTACAGGGGTAACCCTTTTGGAAATTCTAACCTGCCAGCTGGAACATATTTTTTTGAAATTTATACCTCGAACTGATGGTCAACTCGGACTACAATTTGGACCTGATTACATCTTTTTATAATAATATATTATCTATATATTAACATAAAAATATAAGAAAGTGGATCTAGTAGTTTAGAATTTTTTAAAACACAAAAAATAGCAATAAATATTTCTTATTTCTATTTTACTTTCATTTATTCATAATAAATTATTATTTTGAAATTTACATAAAATGCCTAGTGAAAGAGACAGAAATTATGTCGAAATGAAAAGGGTCGATTAGGCCTATGGTTGCTTGTTCGACATATGAAATTACTAAATGAATTAATGTTTTTTTTTTTTATAAAAAAACACTCACACTTTTCTCATTCACACTCATATTCACACACACATACACACAGTCTTTTCGGCAACTTAGGCCATTTAAGACTTTAAACGATACTCGTATTTATATAATATATATTTATTTGGGTCCAGACATTCTTATTTAAGCCATTTGGTATCCAAGTGGCTTAAATAAAATCATCGGACTGCCTGGGGTCCGAACCCGCGACGTTTGGTATACGAGGTTAGCACGCTAACCTCTACGCCAAGCCCCGAGGGCGAATTAATGTTTTAATTAAAAAAAAAAAAAAAAAAAAACATTCTATTTTAATTTTTGTTATTAATAGGGCCTATTAAGATAAATTTAAAAATTCAAATAGAAAATTATTCCATATCATGCAAATTATTCATGGAAAATAAAAACTAAATGCTTTAACTCCATCTTATAAAACTTATGAAGTGTTTTATAGTGAAAAAAAAATCTGGTGTGACTGGCGCACAGCACACAACTTTCTCTTACCTTCGGTAATCGAAAGTTGTGTACTGTGCTTGTCACACCAGATTTTTGTGTCGACATGTATTTAGTTTCCGACAGTATGGTACATTCGATTTTCAAGATGTAAAATTTATAAGTATGGCAAAATGTTTATATTTTGTTACCATGGCAACCATTTCTCCTATCTTTTCTATCGAGAACAAGAGTAAAGTGGTCTTCAGAAGATTTCAATCACAAAATGAGAATATACATTTTAAAGAGCAACTAAAAAATAGTTGATATATGAATTTAAAAAAAAATCGTTGGAGCAAATTTTGAGAAAATCGAAAAAAACTGAAAAAGTGCATCAGTAAAGTACTAGTACTTTTTGGTCGATTTTGTTCAAAAGCTTCGTGTCACGTCCCATGGGTGTGCCTAACTTAAATATAAAATTTCAACCTCCTAGCTCTTTTCGTTCTTGAGATATTTTGTTCACAGACACACACACACACACAGACAGACACACACACAGACAGACCATGTCTCAAAAACCACTTTTTTGGATTCAGGGGACCTCAAAACGTGAAGATCCATTAAAATCTCGACATCGAATTTTTGACATGAATCCAATACTTTCTCTCTATATATATATTACATATATACATAGGTAAGAGAAAGTAAAAAAAAAAATCTGGTGTGACTGGCGCACAGCACACAACTTTCTCTTACCCTTCGGTAAGAGAAAGTTGCACCTGTGCTGGTCACACCAGATTTTGTGTCGAGATATATTTAGTTTCCGATAGCACCTTAGTTTCAAACTTGGATTTTAAATGTTGACTGCTTGAAATAAACTATGGTTATTTTTAAAAATTTTAATCTCATATTTGGACATTTTATACACAATAGAGAATCGTAAATAAATACAAAATTTCATAAGAATTGGAAAAAAAAATTTTAAATGCCTAAAAAGTTTCAAGGGGGACCCCCTTTTGAATCGAAATTAACATAAAAATCCCTATAGGAAATTAACATTAGGCCTATGAGAGAAGGCGGAGAGACAGGCGATAATGTTTGCAAGTGAGAGAGAGAGAGATATATATGTTTTCTCCTAAGCAATTAAAGACACAAATAAATGGGAATTTAAATAATAATTGATTTTTAATCTAATAAAAAGAAAAAGATTTAAATTCCGTTACCATAGCAACCATTTCTATCTTTCCTATGAAGAACAAGAGTAAAGTGGTCTCCAGAAGATTTCAACGGCAAAATGAGAATATACATTTTAAAGAGCATCTAAAAAATAATTGATTTTTGAATTTTAAAAAAAATCCTTGGAGGGAATTTTGAGAAAATCGAAAAAAACTGAAAAAAGTACATCAGTAAAGTACTAGTACTTTTTGGCCGATTTTGTTCAAAAGCTTATTTTGAGCGTGTGGGAAGGTACCTAAGTTAAATATAAAATTTCAATCCGGTAGCTCAATTCCTTCATGCTAAAAGAACAAGAGTAAAGTGGTCTCCAGAAGATTTCAACGGCAAAATGAGAATATACATTTTAAAGAGCATCTAAAAAATAATTGATTTTTGAATTTTAAAAAAAATCCTTGGAGGAATTTTGAGAAAATCGAAAAAAACTGAAAAAGTACATCAGTAAAGTACTAGTACTTTTTGGCCGATTTTGTTCAAAAGCTTATTTTGAGCGTGTGGGAAGGTACCTAAGTTAAATATAAAATTTCAATCCGGTAGCTCAATTCCTTCATGCTAAAAATCTGTCCACACATACATACACACACACACACAGACCAATTTGCGGGACCCACTTTTTTTTGGACTCAGGGGACCTCAAAACATGTATATCCATCAAAATCTCGACATCGAATTTTTGACATGATCGCAATACTT
This sequence comes from Euborellia annulipes, assembly GCA_023213315.1. NCBI lineage: Eukaryota > Metazoa > Arthropoda > Insecta > Dermaptera > Anisolabididae > Euborellia > Euborellia annulipes. The sequence goes on along the minus strand of JAKCPI010014361.1, from coordinate 8,313 downwards.
TCTCTCTCTATATATTTCATATATGGGTACGAGAAAGTAAAAAAATAGACAATTCAAGGGTTCAGAGTAAATTTTATTTCAAGTAAGTAAATAATCATCAAACTCTTAGCCATGTTTTGCACCACTAAATTCCCTCAGGTTGTTCTGAAACTTTATATTTCAATGTATTTTAACTATTTGCATAGCCCTCGGGGCTTGGTGTAGGGGTTAGCGTGCTAACCTCGTATACCAAACGTCGCGGGTTCGGACCTCCGATGATTTTATTTAAGCCAATTGGATACCAAATGGTTTAAATAAGAATGCCTGGACCCCATATATGTATATTAATCTCTATTACGGATATCGTAAAAGTCTTAAATGGCCTAAGTTGCCGAAAAGACTGTGTGAATGTGTGTGTGATTGTGAGTGTGAATGAGAAAAAAGTGTGAATGTTTTTTTATAAAAAAATAAAAAAAAAAAAAAAACTATTTGCATACTTTTAAGACGCCTTAAAAAAAAAATCATGAAAATTCAAAATTAGAGCTTTAAAGCAAATTTTCTATTAAAATTTATTTTTCTCTATATCAAGGGTCCCACTCCCCCCACTCTTTTTCAAATTGAACCACTTAAATCAAATCAGAGCGCACTGAAGAAAGCTGAAATCCCCAAATAGGGACCTAAACCAGAAGAATAATAGATATACAAAAAAATATAGGAAAGTAATAGGCGGAACGAACGAATAAACTTCAAAATTATATAAAAAATACGTAATATTAAAAGAAAAAATTTAATTATTTCTTCTAAATTCTGACAAGCTTCTTAAATGGCAAGCATAAATAGGCGTAGCATTTTCAATTTGGAACGGGAGGGTCCTGTTTTAGATTCACCTAACGGCTCCTTAAGCAGGCTAAAAAAGGGTTCACAAACTTGACAGGAATTTGACGCTTTTCATAAAAGGAACAGACAGATTTCCACAACATATAGTTAGAAACAAATTAGTAGTAACATAAATGTTGTCTATTAGCATAAAAGCATAGCGGGCGAGTGCATCTGAAGCAGGGAGAATTGACCTGGAACCTCAGCTGACCTCCTTAGATCAGAACTGATTTTTTTCAACCTCCTTCAAGGGTGGTTAAGTATTTTAAAAACTATTTCTTCCAATGATGATTATAAACTGTAATTAATTTTTTAAAGAATATTATTTTTTAAGGCTATTTTTTCGTCTGCTAAATATCGAGAAAAAAATAATAAAAAATAATAAATACCACACACTACGCAAACTTCATAATCACAATAAATAATAATGGTAAGATCTTTTGAGTCGAGTGTACAGCCGACTTATTCTTGTTCCCATGTGACGTCATTTTTCAAGAAAATTTCTAGTTTCACTCAAGAAGACGTAACGTTTGAACACTGTGGGAATTTCTCAAATTCATTGAAAAGACAATTTTTAATATGAATTCTCATTTTTTCTACTTTTTACATTTGTCTATTTGGATTTATAAAATGATGTGAATTCTTTGCTCTGATAATTTCTATAGATTTCTCATTCAATTTTTCAAAGTTTTTTTATGATAATTTTTATTTATTGCTTCGATGTACCATTTGTCTCATTGATGAAATTTCCTATTTTTTCTGCTAGTAAAGATATTCCTGAGGGTAATAATAATAATTTTCGAGGGCACAAATATGATCAATCAAATAAAAATCCATCTGGCAAAATAATTTTATCGAGAAATTGATCGAATTTATACAGTTTATGTATAGTCGGTGAAAATTTTTTATAAAAATAAACTTTTAATCTGAAGGTAACTGTTAAGGAAAAAAAAATTTTGTTGTTTATAATTATAAAAGTTAATTACAATAATTAGCATGATGAATAATTGATAAATTATTCAAAATTAATAATACGAGCTCTTTTTTTTGAGTTTTATAGAATTTTCCCATACTATTACTTGACACAATTCTAAGATTTCCTGTAATTAAAAATTTTTTTTCTGCTATGGAAGTATAATAATTCAAGGTTATTATTGTTATTTCAATACGGTATTTATTTTTAAATATAAATATTATAAAGTAAGATTTACCAAAATTATAGATTTTTAATAAATTTGACCTTCACTTAGAAGGAAAAATTCATTCATACAAGAAGTTTTTTTATTTAAAAGTTGAAGATAAAACACTCGCCAGTGAAATAAAATTTAATTTAAAAAAGTAAAATTAAGAATAAATAATTGGCTCTATAGCTAACTCCTAAAAGTCGATCTATGATTTATGAAGTGGCGTCATTTCAATTTTTTCTTGGGGGGCAAACATTTTTTTTTCTTAAAATTTACTTACGAATGGGTACTCAAATTTTGGCAAAACATATTTAATTTTGTACAGTTTGTATACTCGTAGATGTATTTTGGAGTATTTTTTTTAGAATAATATAAAATTTTATAAAAATCAGAGCCCTTGGGGGGGGGGGGGGACAAATGCTCCCCCTGCCCCCTCCCCCAAATGACGCCTATGGATTTATGTAGGTCTACAGAACTCAGCTTCCGGTTATCATAAAAAATTCAACAATTTGATCCATTAAAAATTTTAAACTTAAAAAAAAAATTATATTTCTCTTATATTCTACTACAGTATAATCATACTACTGTATAATATACCACTCTCTCTCTCGCTGATTGTCCAGAGACAGAGGAAGTTGAGTCAGTGAAGGAAATTTAAAACTTTAAGTTAGAGGGGGAGAGACCGAAGACGAGCAATTGCAAAATTTCCAAACAGTGAGCAAGAATAAATTTGATGCATTTGCTCGCCAAAAGCGAGTAAGGGGGACCAGGGGGCCCAGCCTCCTTGCAAGCCCGCCGAAGTCTTTGCCACTTGTATCTTAATAAGCAATTAGTATTTTAAGATTTGAATTTTTTCAATTAATTTTAAAATAAGATTTAAAATTTTTTTAAGACGATTTAAAGAAAAACAAGAATCATACCATATCTAATATTCGGGTAAAGTAATGAATGAAGAGGAATTTAATATTTACTTTCCCGTAGTTACGGGAGTAGTAGTTACCTAGAGCTCTACGTGCAATTTTACTATTTAATTAATTGAATATCAATCATCAAAATATTTAATTAATTGTTTCTTAATGACTGGATTATTATAATATGAGGGGTATAATAAGTATTAGTAGAAAAGATGAAAGATAAAAGATTATATTTTGTCGACGTTTCGATCAATCGCACTCATCATCAGGACCAAATAGGTATTAGAATGTCAGGTTCGTTGACATGTAGCATGTGTCATTACCAATTTTTATTTGCTTAAACTAGCCCTTTACCGTTTAGAGGTCGAATTTTTGTCCTGATGATGACAAAATATAAACTTTTATTTTTCACCTTGACTACCAATACACACATCCTTATATTTTTACTATTTATTTTGTCCAATTTCAGTGTAAGAAGTCCGGGGTTACATTATTATTGACTCCAAATTTATTATCCATAAAAAAATATGGAGCTAAAAAACTGGAGATTTAAATTTTTTCTTATTGATGATAAGAAATAGAAATTAGTTGAAAATTGATTCTAAACACCTGTTAATAATCTATCAAGATGAAATAAAATAAAAAACAAGCAGCTTCAAGTCAAGTGGTGTTTATTAAAGAGAACCAGAGACGTCGCCGAGGTTTGAGGGTTTCAATTTCGAACACAAACCCCTCTCTTTACTTCTTTTCGGATGATGACGTCATTATCAAAAGCACCCACGTGTGCACACAAACAATCTCTTCATTGTCCATCATTCAGGAAATGGAGAAGTCAATCGAATTCAATGACAACTTCCGTTTTTTTCCTTCATTGAAATCCGGATAAACAAATCAAATTTTATTTTTGGCAACCTCAACCTTCAAATAATTTTTCTTTCTACATAAAGAAAATTAAAAATATTTTAATCAAATTAAAAGGGGAGGGCGGGGGGGTGATTTTTAAGAGTGAACAGGGGGTGTGTCCCTCTCTAGAACTGCGATCAATACATTAATCTCTTAGCAGGTAGGCGTGCCCCATTAAAGAGAGTGGGACTATTGATTGACTCAGGTAATCCATTAGGTCGTCCTCCCCTTGAAAAATCTCTGAAGAGTTTCAAGTTCAAAATATATATAAACCCCTCGAGTCTTGTAAGAAAGAAAAATAAATAAGTCTAAAAAAAAATTTGAAACAAATATACCTCATAACTTTCGGTTTCATTTCCCCTCAGAAAATCATTTCTTTTTATGAGGGATGCCAAGAAAAAATAGCAACAAATTAATTCTTTGAAGATCAAATAGTCTTTTTAGACTTTTATTATAATATTTTTTTAATATTATAATAAATATAGAAAATAAAGTCTCGATTAAGAAGAAACATTATTTTTGAGATGCTATAATAACGAAAATAATAAAATAGGATGGCAGTCAAGGATGAAATCAAATAGAAATTAAAATATTTTTTTATTTAACTGTCGGCGGTTTATATGACAGTACGACACATTTGAATTCAAGTTATAAAATTTCCTCCGGGCTTGGCGTAGTTGGTAGCGCGCCTGCCTTGTATACCAAGGGTCGGGGGTTCGGATGCCAGGCAGTCAGATGATTTTATTTAAGCCATTTGAATACCAAATGGTTTAAATAAGAATGCCTGAACCCCAAATAAATATATATTATAAATACTGGTATCATTTAAAGTCTTATATGGCCTAAGTTGCCGAAAAAGACTGGGTGTATGTGTGTAATATGAATGTGAGATGTAAGTGTGAATGGGAAAAAAAGTGTGAGGGTTTTTTAATAAAAAAAAAAGATATAAAATTTATGAGCGGAAAAATAATTATATTTTGTTACCATTTCTCCTATCTTTCCTATGAAGTACAAGAGTAAAGTGTGCTTCAAAAGATTTCAATGGCAAATTAATAATATACTTTTTAAAGAGCATCTAAAAAATAATTGATTTTATTTGAATTTTAATCAAAATCGTTGGGGCGAATTTTGAGAAAATCGAAAAAAAAAAACTAAAAAAGTGCATTAGTAAATTACTAGTACAAGTGCATCAGTAAAATTGTTAGTAATTTTTGGCCGATTTTGTTTAAAAGCTTATTTTTATGCTCCAGGGGGTGTGTAACTTAAATATAAAATTTCAACCTCCTAACTCTTTTCGTTCTTGAGTTATTTTGTTCACAGAGAGACAGACAGAAAAAAAAAAAAATTGAAGTACATCAGTAAAGTAGTAGTAATCTTTAGCCAATTTTGTTTACGTTTCAGTGGGGTACCTAACTTAAAAATAAAATTTCAAGCTCCTAGCTCTTGTCGTTCTTGAGATATTTTGTTCACAGACAAACAGACACACACAGACAGACCATGTTGGAAAAAACCACTTTTTGGAATCAGTGTGTATCCATCAAAATCCCGACATCAAATTTTTGACATGAATCCAATACTTTCTCTCTATAGATAGGCAAGAGAAAGTAAAATCAATTATTAGTTATTATATCTTGCAAAAAAAAGTCTGGACAGTTCGAAATTTGCAGAAAATAGTCTCTCGGACCACCGTCTAAGATTAGCCCAATCTGTCTATGGGATGGTGTCTGTTCTGCTCGGTTTGAATCATATTTCGATTTATTTTTCCAAGCGGCAGTTCACGCAGATCCTTGAACAGACCCTGTCTCTGTCTCCGGCCCTTTTGGGCCGGACTAAGGGCCATATGGCCCCGGCGGCCTCATGCTTATCAAACACCACGTGGTTCTTATCAATCATCTGACTAATGCGATCTAAGTGCGATGCCAATGGGCTGGAGAACATGAGTAACTAAAGGAGCGGGCTTCGCAGAAATTAACCATGCAGCTGAAAAACAAACGTCTATGAAAGCCAGACATTATATAGTAAATATGGCCAAAGATAAACCCGCGGGTTTAAATTTATAATATTTATTTAAACATTCGTTTTTGCGACAGATCTGCAGTTTAAAAGATTCATTGATATAAAATCGTAGTATATTTTTTTAATGCTTGGAAGAAAAAGCATAGAAAAACAAAATTCTTAAAGCCCATTACGAAGATGAATTTTCATCAATCTATTGTAGAAATAAATTTACAGTCCCAGTTTAGAATTTTATTTAATTAAATTTAAAAATAAACTTTAAGAAACCGGAGAGGAATGGCTATCAATAAAAACAAACATAAATAGTTGAACTTTAGAAATAAATTATGAATTTTATTGAAAACCACTAAAAAATAAATAAATAGGCTAATGATTTAGATTGAATTTTGAAATTTAGATGAAAATTTTATGTTTATTGAGTTGGGTATGTATGGATTTTTTTTTTTATTTAAAATTAGTCGACCAAAAAATTCATTTAGTGTTGATATCAGATTTTATAGGGAAAAACAATTTAGAATGTCCCGTGGCTTTTTATAGACTGTTCCCCACGCAAACATTAAAATATTATATAAATAAATAAATATAAATATTTTTTATATGGATGAAAATGATGTAGAAACTTGAGGTAATGTGAGTTTAGTTATGAATTAAAAAAAAAGTCCGAAAATTTAATTGCATTAATATGAACCCTTGGTGGCGAAAATATTTTGTGATTTCTGTTAAAAAAGTGCAATAAATTTTAATTTAATTTTCAAAGGAATACGAAAAAGTCGAATCCTCAATTTTTACTTTCTCTTACCCTATATATGAAATATATCGAGAAAGTATTGAGATCATTTGAGCTACCGGATAGAAATTTTATATTTAAGTTAGGTACCCTCCCGGACACTCAAAATAAACATTTGAACAAAATCGGCCAAAAAGTACTATTACTTTACTTGTGATGTAAGGCCTCCTTTTTTCGATTTTCTCAAAATTCGCTCCAACGATTTTTTTTTTAATTCATAAATCAACTATTTTTTATATGCTCTTTAAAATGTATATTCTCATTATTATTATTTGCATGTTAATTTCGATTCAAAAAGGGGTCGCGGGGTCTCCTTTGGAACTTTTTACACATTTTAAACAACTTTTTCTAATCCTTATGAAATGTTGTATTTGATTAGGATTCTCTATTGTGTATAAAATATCCAAATATGAGATTAAAATTTTGAAAAAAAACCATAGTTCATTTCAAGTAGTCAAAATTTAAAATAGGCATACATAGAGCCTATGGAAATTTTGAATCAATTGAATTTTTTACTTTTTACTTATGAAATGCAAGTGGTCAAGTTAACTAAGGTGCTATGTGAAACTAAATATATCTCAACACAAAAAATCTGGTGGGACAGCACGGTGCACAACTTTCTCTTACCCTTCAGTAAGAGAAAGTTGTGTGCTATGCGCCATACAACCCAGAACCAGATTTTTTTTTTCTTTTGCATCTTATTTAATTTAAATGAATGCAATTAATGAGTAGATATGGTTGCCTATCTCCAGGCAATGAAACGTTGATAGTTGCCAAAAAGAAAATCCCCTTTTTGACGTCGCGGCTCCTCATATTCGTAGCTCTACGTCTCCCTAGCAGGAAGTTAAAGTAATAGTTAAATTGATCGAAATAGGTGACTAAGGTCAAATAATGTCTTTTTCGTATAGGCCTATACTTGGTAAAAGCATCTAGAGCCGGGAGAGAATCGAATGGCTATCAAATATACATAATTAATTGATATGTTTAATATATTTAAATTATGTAATTTCCCTCTCTACTCACAAAAAACCAAGTCTTTGCCTATTAAAAAAAATAGACAATTTTTTATTCTATTTGATAATAAATAAATATCCGGACACTTCAAAGAAATAATATTTATTTATTATAGTAGACTAGGCGTTTGTGATTTTTTCTCAAATGACAACCCTACGTTCTGTCGACGTCAATTGCTCCTTTAAGTTGACTGACGTCTTCTCTCTGAACTTTGTCTACTCCGAAGGGGTTCCCGAAGGACTTGAGATCGATTCCCAGGTTCATTCGATCCGATCACTTGGCAAACAGAACTGTCGTGTTGACATAATTCACCGCCCCGGTTGAAATTGAACAGGGGAGTGTGTATTGCGTGCGTGGGTGTTACCATCGTGTGATAGCTTTACGAAAAAACCTTTAACCCATCATATATACGTATACTCTCCCCCTGCGTTTTCAATTCTCATCCATTATTTATTTATTGATCATCCGATATGGCCTATTTATTAACTTAAGACATTTTGTCAATTTTATAATCATTTAATTTTTAAATTATTAATAATAATAATATATCATCTGAAGTTAATAAATTATTCATGTTTTGAATTTTATTTCTATTTCACAAAATGTGCAAGAACATAAAAATGAAATATCAGAAAAAAAT
>JAKCPI010014360.1:0-12006 GCA_023213315.1 Euborellia annulipes | reverse complement strand
AAAAACATAATATTAAATTGGGAATTTAAAGGAAAATCTCTGTATATATACCGATTGGTAAGGGAAAGAAAAAAATCTGGTGTGACTGGCGCACAGCACACAACTTTCTCTTACCTTCGGTAATCGAAAGTTGTGTACTGTGCTTGTCACACCAGATTTTTTGTGTCGACATGTATTTAGTTCCCGGCAGTAGGGAATATTTGAATTCAGATGTAAAATTTATAAGTATGGGAAAATATTTATATTTTGTTACCATGGCAACCATTTCTCCTATCCTTCCCTATGAAGCACAAGAGTAAAGTGTGCTTCAAACAATTTTGAGGGCAAAACGAGAATATACATTTGAAAGAGCATCTAAAAAATAATTGATTTTTGAATTTTAATCAAAATCGTTAGAGCGAATTTTGAGAAAATCGAAAAAAACTGAAAAAGTACATCAGTAAAGTACTAGTACTCTTTGGCCGATTTTGATTAAAAGCTTATTTTTCCGGTCCCGGGGGGTGTTTAACTTAAATATAAAATTTCAGCCTCATAGCTCAATTCCTTCATGCTTAAAATTTGACACACACCCACACACCCACCCACCCACCCACCCACCCACACACCCACAGACAGACCATGTCGCGAAAACCACTTTTTTGGATTCAGGGGACCTCAAAACGTGAAGATCCATCAAAATCTCGACATCGAATTTTTGACATGAATCCAATACTTTCTCTCTATATATATATTACATATATACATAGGTAAGAGAAAGTAAAAATCAAATTGACAGATATTTCGAACTTTTTTGTTTATTAATTTAATTAATTAGTTTTTATTAATTACCGATATTAATTTTATTAATACTGAATTTAATTAGAATCCAATTATTCCAAGAAGTTATAAAAAATGTTTCTTCTCGTGGTTCCCTCATTAATTTCGATATTTTAAAGTGCTGTCTTTGTTTGTTTTTTTTTTTTTTTTTTTTTTTTTTTTTGATCGTGTGGCAAATGCACAATCACGCTTTGCTCTTCTTGACTTTATACACGCACTTGGGGCATGAGTCACGTTCGTTGCCCGGCAAATCGAATCACGTTTCGGATTTGTCAATTTGTCCTAATTGGGTTTCGCATCTCCCTGTGTGCTAGCAATAAAAATGACGTACGTCGCCCTCACATCTAGCATCCAACCCCCATAAAATACACACACTCTGCTGGATATATTAAAGAGGCAAATATAAATAAATAGATTGCAGGCCACCTACCCATAGGGTGGCAGAGGTTCAGAAAAACTGAAAGTATACTTTTATTTTATAATCTATTTGACTTCAAAGAACGTATATATCAAACTCAATCACAAAGCCAGTAGAATTTGGAAACTTGGTTGACTACAAACCCGAAAACAAACCACAACCACCATCAGATAATATCATAATCATCAACTTTTGAAAATGAGTTTAAAAGAAGGATTCGCATACTATAGGCCACTGCATATTTATATATACTTTTTGTATGAACCACTATATATATATATCCACCTAAGCAACATTAACAATTTATCGTCCTAAGGATGAGAATGATGCGATCCCGAAACGGCGACTAATTTTTTTTTTTTTTTTATTCTTTGCTGGCTACCTTCACCGTCCTGCTCCGGCCTATTTTGTTATAGAACAACTTTTGATACTTATTCAAGTTCAAATGCCTTGTTAATACAGTAAAAATAATTTTTCACTTTGTCTTCGTGTTTGGTTTTTATTTAATATTTATATTAGGACTATGTTTTAAATTAATTACTGGTATCTGTGTTCAGTATAAAAAAATTTTGTAAGATTTTATCCTAACTACTTGTTAATAATAAATTCCCTGAAAGGAAAGGTCATGCATCATTCCTCGACACTCTGCATACTGTATAAGTAATATACTAATGTAATATTTTATTTACTTGTACAGTATATTAAAAACAAGTTTTCTTCATTTTGAACCTTGACTCGAAAGTACAAATTTAATTTTTTTTTTCTCATGGTACGGAAGATGAGTTGGGCAATATTTTAAATAAATATCATAAAAGGTGAGTGAATTACGAATGTATAGAGGAACTTGGTCTCATCTATTAACTTTTCCCAAACTGGATAAACTTTTATTTCTATGAAATTGAAATATTATAAGTTTTGATTTATTTTATAAAATTTTTGGCTGCGGAGATTTGAAAAAGATATATTTATTTAGGTTAGAATAACCATACCGTGTATTACGATACACGACCAATATATCTGTTATTGTGTGACAAATACTAAAATTTGAGGAATAATAATGTTTATGTCCTGAGAAGCAATCGTCCGAGGTTTTTTCAGTTGTTAATATCAAGTAAAGTTTCAGAATCTAATAATTACTTGAAATTAACAACTGGACTATACCTCGGGTAATGTGGGATGACTTCTTTCCAACCCATAAACATGATTATTATTATTATTATTGTTAGTGTTGGTCACAAAATAACATATATTTGTCGTGTATTTAAAAATATAAGGCAAATTTTATACTCTATGACTAAAAAGGCCAGAGGGAAAATAAATTTAAAAAAATCTTATTCGTCTTTCAATTCAAAAGGGGAGAGGAAACGGAAAAAATGCTGTGGAAGGGAGCAGGGGGAAATTTGCCCCCCCCCCCAAGAAAAAGTTGAAATGACACCACTGGGAAAAAGAGCTCTTACAGACAGAATATCTCTCAAGACTTTTTGGTAAAACCTAAGGTCCAAAATTATTTTTAAAAAAGGCCATTACTATGCCATTACTATTATTTAAAGATTATACCTGTTTCCCATAAAAAATTCGATTGAAAAAAGTTAATTTAAAATTTTTTTTGATTTCATAAATAAAGGAACTCTAACTATTAGAATAACTATTCACCCACAAATTTGTATACAAGTTCACCACATAAGCAATTTTCTAAGGCTCATAAAATTTACCGCACATAAAGAAAATACTTTCTTTTCTATGAATAAATAGTCTTCATAATAATAATAAATAAATCAAAAAGTCTATTTTAAAGTTAATTAATGAAAAATAACATAAAGGGTGCATTGACATTTTTAATTTATTAAGTTAGATATATAAAATGGCATTTTATGATATGTAAAAAGTGACATAGTGTAGCATAGGCGTAGCCTACGGGGGGATTTGGGGGTTCAAACCCCCCCCATTGGACCCAAGTCATGACTAGATATTTAAGGTCTATAATACAAACAATATTTTCTCTCTCTATATATTTCATATATAGGGTAAGAGAAAGTAAAAAAATATAATAATTTTCTCTAGTTTAAAAAAAAAAATAAAATAAAAAATTTTATTAAAGGAAACACAAAAAATTCAAGAAAATTCAGAATTTTCCCATTTAAAAGAATTTTTTTTTTTTTTTTTTTTTTTTTTAAACATTCACACTTTTTTCTCATTCACACTCACACACACATTCACACAGTCTTTTCGGCAACTCAGGCCATTTAAGTCTTTAGACGATAACCGTTGTAATGAATATATCTATTGTGGGTTCAGGCATTTCTATTTAAGCCATCTGGTATCCAAATGGCTTAAATAAAATCATCGGACTGCCTGGGTCCGAACCCGCGACGTTTGGTATAGGAGGGAGGCACGCTACCTACTACGCCAAACTCGGGGGCATTTAAAAGAATTGATTTTGTCTTGCTTTATAAAAAATTAAAGCCTGCTAAAATTGATTAAATCCCTCAAATGAAAAATAATAAAAATTATTATATAATTAAATTTTTTATTTTTTTTTTTTTTTTAAAGAGATCTGACAACTTGTGAGATAGAGCTAGGATCAAGAGAAACAAAACAGGCAGAAAACTCGGCTATTATAGGGATAATATATAAAATTCTTTAAAATGTGAGGGTTGCATTTTTTTTTGCCTGAAACGAGATGAATGAAAAATTGGGGCACCTAATTAAGAAAGGGCGGGGCCGAGCCAATCCGAAGGGGGTCCAGGAGGGCGGATTAGCTAGTCATATATTTCATTAGACGCCCTATACTGTCCTATTAGTCGGGGGGGGGGGGAATCATCCTGAACCCCCCCATCGGAAATTTCTGGCTTCGCCTATGTAGTGTAGTATCTATTAGTTTAGATTTTCAAAAAATGTAAATTAGCCAGATCAATACCCTCAAAATTATATGTATTTGAATATTTATTAATGTTTTTTGATTTAATAAAAAAAATTTATTTTATCGATTTAGGATGTCCAGTGTGCGCAAAAATATTGCTAAATTTCGAAAAAATATTCCATGTCACTATGCAAATTAAATGAAATTATGACCGATCGAGATCCAAATTATAGAGCTTACTAAAATATATGTAGATTTAGGTAATTTAAAATCTAATAACGATAAAGAATTCGCAAGAGATACAATATGTTAATTTTATTTCTATATTTTGAGGTGCTTAATATATAAAACACCTTTATTACATAAAAATGACCATATATCAAGGATAATTGGAACAAATTAGGTATCTTAGGCGAGATTTTATTTAGTCACTTAACGGGTGGTCGTCCAGATGATGACAACACCCCGAGGCGGATGAAATTTTATTTCTCTGCACGGTCCATTTATTATCATTCATTGAATAATTCAGAGCAGAGCGCCTTAAGGGGGCGATGAAGATTTGCTTGCTTAGAAATTGTACTGTGGAATGGAATCAATCAAAGTTGAGAATTGGTCGGTTAATAGACACGCGTGCATGTCACGCGAGTGGGAGCACCACGCCCGTCAATTGCACGCCAGCATCTGAGAGATTTATGTCGTCTGTCGGGTAGAAGTACGGTACCTGTGTTTAGGACCACCCATGGGATTTATTAGACAGACATCATCGCATTCAAACCCGAAAATGAATTATCCATAGAACGAGGTCATTGCGTTGGGAATATTATCTATGAGACGATGAACTGCTAATACTTTGAAGCTGTCGGCTTTGCCTCCCCTTTTTTTTTGTCTTTCAGCAATTGAAGCCATATAGACATTAAAATAAATTATTTGATGATAGATGGGTTGATGGAGGAAAGAAATTATTATCTACTTATATCATCTCATTAAATTTATATTGTTGAAATAAAAATTGAATACTGTCTGTAATTCCAAGCTCACATTAGAAAGTTTAAATATTATTTTCTTCCCTAAATTAATGGGCTACCCAAACGATTACGACAAATAAATTAAATCCAAAATGATTTTTTATTTACACATCAGATAAAATATTTAAAAATGTTAATTAGTTTTTTTATAACACTTTATTTTTATTTAATATAGCAAAGGGAGCAGTCTACCCACTAAGCCAGGCATGTCCCACACTCAGTCCGCCAATACATAGATTGCGGCCCGCCGCTTTTGAAAAAAAAATATTGAATCGAATAAAAACAAAATATTAATTCAACAATCGTATTATATTAATTTTTGGAACAGTACAAACATGCGGCCCCAAAATGGGTGAAAAATAGATCATGCGACTCGCAATAACGCGGGAGTTTGACATGCCTGTTCTAAGCAATTAAGACGTCAATGCATCGACTCACCCAAAGGTTCAGTCCCCTTAACATCAAATCCCCCCCTCCCCCTCTTTAGAATTCACCAGTGGTCGTGGAGTCATAAATAAATGAATAGGATTTTTTTGGATATTGAAAAAATTGAGCCTTGCAGTGTGAGTTGAAAGTGATGCCTACCCATCAGGAGCTGACCATTGATTTATAATAAATTTTTACTTTCTATTATTTTATTAATAATACTAGTTAATATTTTTTTTGGGACTAAGTTCTTTAACGCGGCTTATGCAGGGTGAATTGGGAGAAAATGTAACGTAACTCAAACCTATTTCTAACAAAAATGCGTTCCCAGCGCCTGAGCCACGGGGAGGAAGGTGAGATTAGCCGAAGTCTTGGCGTCTTCTTTATATTTCCTTCTACCTACTATAGGTGGAAATTTGCCCGCCTAAGGCGGGCTTTTCGTCTACTTTAAATAATATTCATATTAAATTATATTCTGAGTTGAAGAAAAGGCTGAGGAACTTCGTTCCTGCCGGGGTCCTACGACCCAACATGTTTGCTTTTTTTTATTTTAATCTCAATTTAATTATTTCGAGAGAGTTCTCTAGCATTTATTTCAAATTATATATAACAATTTCTTATTGATCGATGTTCAAATCCAAATATTTTTAAAGGTTTAACATTGACGCTATCTTTAATTATTAGGCCCAAAAAAATTATATTTAAATTATCAGGAGATTCCAGGGCTGCTGACATAGGGAGACTTTTCAATTTCATAATTAATTGCGTAAAAGGTTGCGTATGTATTTTTTTTTAACTTATGTAAAAAAATATTAATGGGCTATATATAATAACTTATTGAACTTTAATTTCTTTTCTTTTTAAATTTTATATGCCCTCGGGGCTTGGTGTGCAGGTTAGCGTGCTAACCTCGTATACCAAACGTCGCGGGTTCGACCCCAGGCAGTCCGATGATTTTATTTAAGCCACCGGGATACCAAATGGCTTGAATAAGAATGCCTTGACCCCAGTAGCGTAGCCAGGATTTCTGCTTGGGGGCCCAAGAGTTTTTAAACCCCCCCTTTTTCTTAAAGTGGAGAAATTTTTTTTAGATAATATAATAATTATAAATAAAATACAATAAAAAATTTATTTTTTCTTGAAATAAAAAATAATTTTTTAATACAAAATTCGTAAAATTGTTTTATTTTATTTGAAATTCCCTAATGGGGATCCCCCGGTTATTTACCTCCGAGGTGCTTTCGTGTACGAAGACACACACCTCAAACCCAACTGGCCTCTGGCCGTAGCCATCTACACGGCACCCCGAAAGAAGTTACGTCCTTTTCTATCTCTAACTCCTCCTCCTACTTTCGTCTCTAGCTAGTGAACTAATCCTTATTTCTGGTTCCAACCGGCTCCTTTTATCCAACCTCTTCTATGCTATGGAGGATGTCCTAGTTGAGGAGGGAGCCCTCGGGGCATGGCGTAGAGGTTAGCGTGCTAACCTCATATACCAAACGTCGCGGGTTCGGACCCCAGGCAGTTCGATGATTTTATTTAAGCCAATTGGATACCAAATGGCTTAAATAAAAATGCCTGGACCCCATATATGTATATTTATTTAATAACGGATATCGTTTAAAGTCTTATATGGCCTGAGTTGCCGAAAAGACTGTGTGAATGAGTGTGTGAGTGTGAGTGTGAATGAGAAAAAAAGTGTGAATGTTTTTATAAAAAAAAAAAAAAAAAAAATAATAGTTGAGGAGGGACTCCCCTCAGCACCGGCGTATAGCCTACTCCTTTCGAAGAATGCATCACTGAGAGGGAATCTTTTTTACGTCCCTTCCACAGGACGGGATGTCACAGCAACTCCCTCTCCTCGTAGAGTTGCCTGGAGGGCTATTGTGGTGAGATCCTATATTCCAATCCAGGGCTTGCTTGAGGATTTGTTTACATTAAATAAATATTTTTATTTAATGAAAAATCCTGCATGCCAAGGGTTTGAACAGGGATCTTCTTTGCAGAAGTTGACACCCTAGCTCACTACACCAGCGAGCCCTCTTTTCGTAAATATTAGGGATTTTTTTCAATTATTTATGTTTTTTTTTTATATTTTAGAATTTAGGAGAGTTAATAAAATAATTATTTACAAAAAAAAATCATTAGAGAAAACAATAGGTATTTTTTTGTTTTTGGAGAAGGTTTTGGGGGGCCCGGCCCCCGCAAGCCCCCCCCGAATACGCCACTGTTTTTTGATCCCTATATATGTATATATCAAATCAATAATGGTTATCGTTAATGTCTTATATGGCCTAAGTTGCCGAAAAGACACTGTGAATGTGTGTGTGAGTAGTGAGTGTGAATGAGAAAAAAAATGTGAATTAAAAAAAAAAAAAAATTCTATATAGACTATCTATGAGATCGCGGTCATTTGCGCCTCAAATTCAACAATCTGAATGTATCAAAAGAGAAATAATATACTTATTCACAAATAACACAGCAGTATCTACTATAAATAATTAAGCTTGAACGGTAATGTATAATAAATTATATATAAGGTTTAGTATTATATTTTCATGTTCATTACAAAATTATTCTTTAAACCGAGAAGAAATTAGAACTGCCTTGAGGAGGAAAAGCTCTATGCACTAATAAAAAGGGGGCAGGTTTAAAAAAGCGAAAAATTAAAAATTAATGTGTTTTTAAACGACACGAGACCCCCAACTAATTTTAGGGTTTTTTTCTATATAAATATTTCGTTTAACTAAATTAAATTAGTGAAGTATTCGAGATGAGAACAAGGAGGGAATTCTTCTACTAAGTTTTTATTTATTATTTAGTAGTAGTAGTCACAAAGTCCGCCTTCGGTAGGTTCTCCTAGCCAGGAGGCTGTGCCCTTATTGCCAATTTTGGATATTTCTTGTTGCAATGCAAGTGTTAAGATGTTAAGGAAGGATCTTGAGTTCAAGTGAGGGTACCGACTGGACACTGCACAAAAGATTATATTTATGACTGTTTAAAGGGTCAGTCGTATGCGTGCTCTCTTCTTTTTCAACTGCTGCGTAGCTCCTCCAATAGCCCCTAGTCATATAACCAGAAAGCTGGTCACAGAGCACAAAGGACGTTCTCTAATTTCCAAGCCATCTTGTAGATTTTGTGTTCCCATATTGAAGAAATTTGATTATAATTAATTTTCCAAAATATTTAAGAGATTCAAATTATTACTACATTACTTCCTGGTACTATATGTGTACTTAATTTGAAATAGATTTATTGAAAATTGTGGATTTCTATAGTACATATATGTAGTCTATATATACATATTCCAGGTATAGGCCTACGTAACGTACATACGTTTTTCATTTTTATATTGCTAAAAATATATATACCGGTAGATTAGCCTGGTTTTGCCCTCTCCCCTCCAAGTCTCTTTATTCCCCCATAAAAAAGTTGAAAAACTCTATTGAAAGTTTATAATATAAATTTTTCTAAAACAAAAAATAAATTAAATGAAATTACAAATATTTTTCCAATAAAAAGATTTTACAAATTTCCTCCATATCACGAACAATCAAATATAATTAGCGATTTAATGGAAGGAATAGAGCCATTATGAAGAGGTTGTTTATTTATTGTTTGGCTAGGATTAATCAAAATTAGCGTTGAATCGATTGAATGGTGGAGTAATCTCTCAAGTATTCATGGCCAGATGGCAACCGACAGACAAACAATAGGCGACAGACGGTGACAGACGCAAGACACAGTCACTCACTCTCTGCACAGATGATGATCAACCAACGCCATTCGCCATACGCTTGTTTGTCTGCCTTTTTGAGGATTTAGCAAACACTTTTCGGTCATTTGGATCTCTATTTAATCTTACGTACTTTCACCAAAATTATTCTTATATCTAATTTTTTTTTTTTTTTTTTTTTTGACGTTTTAAAAAATATATTGTTAATTTATTACATATCTTGAGATTATATAATCGATTTTAGAGTTTCATTCCTTAATCATTCTCTGGATTGTCCAATTGAGTGAGATTTGCATTTTTACTTTTTAAAATGCGAGGAGAAACAAGCCGTGCCACTTCATAAATCTGACACTTGCTAAAGAATAATATCAAGAACCAAAAAGAAATAGGGAAGAAGAGAAGTCTATTCAAAAGATCTAATGACGATTCATTACAGTAAAGAGGAGCAACCAAGCGCATTTGTTAAATCTTCCTAGAAAATTAAAAAAATCACCTCTCAAGTAAAGAATCTAAAATATTCTTTAAACCTCAATTTCAAGTTTCTCGAATTTGATTTAATAAGAGTATCGGAACTCAAAAAAGGTATCTTATATTTTGCTATTAAAAAAAAGTCTATTTATATAAAAATATTTTCTGTTTATATTTATTTTGTCTCCCCCGACTCCGGGAATTAAACTCGGGATCTCCAGCATCGGTGTGCTTCAGCTCCCAAGCACTTGTTGTCGAAAGTCCGGTGGATTAGTGAAAGTGGAAGCGCACCCGTTAGGCTAGAGATCCCAGTTTCAGTTCCCAAGGATCATGGCTTGGAGTACTTTCAAAATAAATGAATGTAACCTTTTCATATAAAATTCCAGCATTATGTCTGTGTGTGTGTGTGTAAACACGATTGCTTAAAAACCAAAGCAGCTAGATCGATGAAAATTGGTATATGCTCCTTAAACTAAAATTGTAGACAGAAGTTTGGAGTAAATACGTCACTTGGAAGTAGTACTTTACTTAAAAATTTTTTTTTCAAAAATTTTGAAATCTTCAATTTTTTTGTTATATTATGATAAATTACTCTATTTTAAAAAGTTTTTATTATTTAACATTTTTTCGAAAACTGAACAGTTTTTGAAAAAATCACAGAAAAAATAGAAAATTTTTTGTTAATTTTGATAAAAAATAAAAACAAAATCATTCAGGTGTCATTAGCCCCCGGGTGTGGCGTAGTAGGTAGCGTGCCTACCTCCTATACCAAACGTCGCGGGTTCGGACCCAGGCAGTCCGATGATTTTATTTAAGCCATTCGGATACCAGATGGCTTAAATAGAAATGCCTGAACCCACAATAGATAATATATATTACAACGGTTATCGTCAAAGTCTTAAATGGCCTAAGTTGCCGAAAAGACTGTATGAATGTGTTTGTGAGTGTGAGTGTGAATGAGAAAAAAAGTGTGAATGTTTTTTTAAAAACAAAAAAAAAAAATACAGGTGTCATTAAAAAAAGGGTAAATATAAACAAATGAATTTGTGAAACAAAACAGCGAATATTAAGGTGCGTACACATCTGCGCTCTGCCTCCGCTCACGAAGCACCATGTTCGTTAGATGAGTACGGGTTTGAGCAGCTCACTTTGAGCATCTCAAAGCCCGTACTAATCAACCAACATAGGTACTCATAAACGGCGCTGCGGAGATGTAGTATATATATACAATAATATACATGTATTTTTTTTAGAAATATTTTTTTTTTCTCGGGCTTCTTTAATATTTTTTGAACAATTATGCAGTAACTTACATCCTGAACGAACAAATGATTTCCATTTTCATTCATTTCTATGCATAAGGTTATAGACGGGGTTTTGTTTTGTGAGTGAGAGCCGGAGGCCAGGAGTAGCGCTTGGGGATCATGGATATATGTGATGGACATCCTGGATGCAACATCTATGCCTAGTCACATTCGTATTACGCATGTTACGCATGTTCATATATGTTTGTTCATATCGGGAAAGAATAGCATGCACACTATGAGAGCATAAGCCGTCAGGTGCCTATATATGGCCGCCCAATGAATGTATTCAAATAGAGTCAAGTTGAGCTCATCGCTCATACTGGAAAAAATATTCTATTCAGAGTGATTGCTTTTTTTTTGTTTTGGCAAGGGATAATTTTTGCAAATTTCTTTAAAATGGGATTGTCATTCAATTTCACGCAAAAAATATTCATAAAATTTTATGATTCATTGTGTTCCCTGTTGGCTTTAGGCGGGATCAATTTAAATAAAAATCCTGTCTTTGAAAAAATAAGGAAAGTGATTACATTTTTTTATTTAAATACCAAGTATTTTAAATAATGGATAAAATCTAATAGTCTCTGACGCCCAAAAATATTTTTTTTTATATCTTATTTAAAGGGAAATATTTGTATAGGGGTAACGGAGAGAGAAGGGTGGTCACTTGCTTGAAAATGGTAGGCGGGATAGAGCTCTTACTCTCTCTCCCTAAAATAAAAAAATTGGAAAAATCATTTAATTTTCTCCCAACCGTCTCTCTCTATACATTTTTTTTTCAAACACACTTTTTTCCCAGTCACATGCATACAGTCTTTTCGGCAACTTAGGCCATTTAAGACTTTTACGATAACCGATGTTAATGAATATATCTATTAGAGGCATTCTATTTAAGTCATTTGGTATCCAAATGGCTTAAATAAAACTGGACTGCCTGGGATCCGAACCCGCGA
>JAKCPI010014359.1:0-12107 GCA_023213315.1 Euborellia annulipes | reverse complement strand
AAAAACATAATATTAAATTGGGGATTTAAAGGAAAATCTCTGTATATATACGGATTGGTAAGGGAAAGAAAAAAATCAAATTGACAGATATTTCGAACTTTTGTTTATTAATTTAATTAATTAATTTTTATTAATTACCGATATTAATTTTATTAATACTGAATTTAATTAGAATCCAATTATTCCAAGAAGTTATAAAAAAATGTTTCTTCGTGGTCCCCTCATTAATTTCGATATTTTAAAGTGCTGTCTTTGTTTTTTTTTTTTTTTTTTTTCTTTTTTTTGATCGTGTGGCAAATGCACAATCACGCTTTGCTCTTCTTGACTTTACACACGCACTTGGGGCATGAGTCACGTTCGTTGCCCGGCAAATCGAATCACGTTTCGGATTTGTCAATTTGTCCTAATTGGGTTTCGCATCTCCCTGTGTGCTAGCAATAAAATGACGTACGTCGCCCTCACATCTAGCATCCAACCCCATAAAATACACACACTCTGCTGGATATATTAAAGAGGCAAATATAAATAAATAGATTGCAGGCCACCTACCCATAGGGTGGCAGAGGTTCAGAAAAACTGAAAGTATACTTTTATTTTATAATCTATTTGACTTCAAAGAACGTATATATCAAACTCAATCACAAAGCCAGTAGAATTTGGAAACTTGGTTGACTACAAACCCGAAAACAAACCACAACCACCATCAGATAATATCATAATCATCAACTTTTGAAAATGAGTTTAAAAGAAGGATTCGCATACTATAGGCCACTGCATATTTATATATACTTTTTGTATGAACCACTATATATATATATCCACCTAAGCAACATTAACAATTTATCGTCCTAAGGATGAGAATGATGCGATCCCGAAACGGCGACTAATTTTTTTTTTTTTTATTCTTTGCTGGCTACCTTCACCGTCCTGCTCCGGCCTATTTTGTTATAGAACAACTTTTGATACTTATTCAAGTTCAAATGCCTTGTTAATACAGTAAAAATAATTTTTCACTTTGTCTTCGTGTTTGGTTTTTATTTAATATTTATATTAGGACTATGTTTTAAATTAATTACTGGTATCTGTGTTCAGTATAAAAATTTTTGTAAGATTTTATCCTAACTACTTGTTAATAATAAATTCCCTGAAAGGAAAGGTCATGCATCATTCCTCGACACTCTGCATACTGTATAAGTAATATACTAATGTAATATTTTATTTACTTGTACAGTATATTAAAAACAAGTTTTCTTCATTTTGAACCTTGACTCGAAAGTACAAATTTAATTTTTTTTTCTCATGGTACGGAAGATGAGTTGGGCAATATTTTAAATAAATATCATAAAAGGTGAGTGAATTACGAATGTATAGAGGAACTTGGTCTCATCTATTAACTTTTCCCAAACTGGATAAACTTTTATTTCTATGAAATTGAAATATTATAAGTTTTGATTTATTTTATAAAATTTTTGGCTGCGGAGATTTGAAAAAAGATATATTTATTTAGGTTAGAATAACCATACCGTGTATTACGATACACGACCAATATATCTGTTATTGTGTGACAAATACTAAAATTTGAGGAATAATAATGTTTATGTCCTGAGAAGTAATCGTCCGAGGTTTTTTCAGTTGTTAATATCAAGTAAAGTTTCAGAATCTAATAATTACTTGAAATTAACAACTGGACTATACCTCGGGTAATGTGGGATGACTTCTTTCCAACCCATAAACATGATTATTATTATTATTATTGTTAGTGTTGGTCACAAAATAACATATATTTGTCGTGTATTTAAAAATATAAGGCAAATTTTATACTCTATGACTAAAAAGGCCAGAGGGAAAATAAATTTAAAAAAATCTTATTCGTCTTTCAATTCAAAAGGGGAGAGGAAACGGAAAAAATGCTGTGGAAGGGAGCAGGGGGAAATTTGCCCCCCCCCCCAAGAAAAAGTTGAAATGACACCACTGGGAAAAAGAGCTCTTACAGACAGAATATCTCTCAAGACTTTTTGGTAAAACCTAAGGTCCAAAATTATTTTTAAAAAAGGCCATTACTATGCCATTACTATTATTTAAAGATTATACCTGTTTCCCATAAAAAATTCGATTGAAAAAAGTTAATTTAAAATTTTTTTTTATTTCATAAATAAAGGAACTCTAACTATTAGAATAACTATTCACCCACAAATTTGTATACAAGTTCACCACATAAGCAATTTTCTAAGGCTCATAAAATTTACCGCACATAAAGAAAATACTTTCTTTTCTATGAATAAATAGTCTTCATAATAATAATAAATAAATCAAAAAGTCTATTTTAAAGTTAATTAATGAAAAATAACATAAAGGGTGCATTGACATTTTTAATTTATTAAGTTAGATATATAAAATGGCATTTTATGATATGTAAAAAGTGACATAGTGTAGCATAGGCGTAGCCACGGGGGGGGATTTGGGGGTTCAAACCCCCCCATTGGACCCAAGTCATGACTAGATATTTAAGGTCTATAATACAAACAATATTTTCTCTCTCTATATATTTCATATATAGGGTAAGAGAAAGTAAAAAAATATAATAATTTTCTCTAGTTTAAAAAAAAAAAATAAAATAAAAAATTTTATTAAAGGAAACACAAAAAATTCAAGAAAATTCAGAATTTTCCCATTTAAAAGAATTTTTTTTTTTTTTTTTTTTTTTTTTTAAACATTCACACTTTTTTCTCATTCACACTCACACACACATTCACACAGTCTTTTCGGCAACTCAGGCCATTTAAGTCTTTAGACGATAACCGTTGTAATGAATATATCTATTGTGGGTTCAGGCATTTCTATTTAAGCCATCTGGTATCCAAATGGCTTAAATAAAATCATCGGACTGCCTGGGTCCGAACCCGCGACGTTTGGTATAGGAGGGAGGCACGCTACCTACTACGCCAAACTCGGGGGCATTTAAAAGAATTGATTTTGTCTTGCTTTATAAAAAATTAAAGCCTGCTAAAATTGATTAAATCCCTCAAATGAAAAATAATAAAAATTATTATATAATTAAATTTTTTATTTTTTTTTTTTAAAGAGATCTGACAACTTGTGAGATAGAGCTAGGATCAAGAGAAACAAAACAGGCAGAAAACTCGGCTATTATAGGGATAATATATAAAATTCTTTAAAATGTGAGGGTTGCATTTTTTTTTGCCTGAAACGAGATGAATGAAAAATTGGGGCACCTAATTAAGAAAGGGCGGGTCCGAGCCAATCCGAAGGGGGTCCAGGAGGGCGGATTAGCTAGTCATATATTTCATTAGACGCCCTATACTGTCCTATTAGTCGGGGGGGGGGGGGAATCATCCTGAACCCCCCCATCGAAAATTTCTGGCTTCGCCTATGTAGTGTAGTATCTATTAGTTTAGATTTTCAAAAAATGTAAATTAGCCAGATCAATACCCTCAAAATTATATGTATTTGAATATTTATTAATGTTTTTTGATTTAATAAAAAAAAAATTTATTTTATCGATTTAGGATGTCCAGTGTGCGCAAAAATATTGCTAAATTTCGAAAAAATATTCCATGTCACTATGCAAATTAAATGAAATTATGACCGATCGAGATCCAAATTATAGAGCTTACTAAAATATATGTAGATTTAGGTAATTTAAAATCTAATAACGATAAAGAATTCGCAAGAGATACAATATGTTAATTTTATTTCTATATTTTGAGGTGCTTAATATATAAAACACCTTTATTACATAAAAATGACCATATATCAAGGATAATTGGAACAAATTAGGGTATCTTAGGCGAGATTTTATTTAGTCACTCAACGGGTGGTCGTCCAGATGATGACAACACCCCGAGGCGGATGAAATTTTATTTCTCTGCACGGTCCATTTATTATCATTCATTGAATAATTCAGAGCAGAGCGCCTTAAGGGGGCGATGAAGATTTGCTTGCTTAGAAATTGTACTGTGGAATGGAATCAATCAAAGTTGAGAATTGGTCGGTTAATAGACACGCGTGCATGTCACGCGAGTGGGAGCACCACGCCCGTCAATTGCACGTCAGCATCTGAGAGATTTATGTCGTCTGTCGGGTAGAAGTACGGTACCTGTGTTTAGGACCACCCATGGGATTAGTTAGACAGACATCATCGCATTCAAACCCGAAAATGAATTATCCATAGAACGAGGTCATTGCGTTGGGAATATTATCTATGAGATGATGAACTGCTAATACTTTGAAGCTGTCGGCTTTGCCTCCCCCCTTTTTTTGTCTTTCAGCAATTGAAGCCATATAGACATTAAAATAAATTATTTGATGATAGATCGGTTGGTGGAGGAAAGAAATTATTATCTACTTATATCATCTCATTAAATTTATATTGTTGAAATAAAAATTGAACATTGTCTGTAATTCCAAGCCCACATTAGAAAGTTTAAATATTATTTCTTTCCCTAATTCAATGGGCTACTCAAACGAGCGTTTGACAAATAAATTAAATCCAAAATGATTTTTTATTTACACATCAGATAAAAAATTTAAAAATGTTAATTAGTTTTTATAACACTTTATTTTTAATATAGCATATAGCCTACCCACTAAGCCAGGCATGTCCCACACTCAGTCCGCCAATACATAGATTGCGGCCCGCCGCTTTTGAAAAAAAAAAATATTGAATCGAATAAATACAAAATATAATCTAACAATCGTATTATATTAATTTTTTGAACAGTACAAACATGCGGCCCCCAACTTTGTACAAAATAGATCATGCGACTCGCAATAACGTATGAGTTTGACATGCCTGTTCTAAGCAATTAAGACGTCAATGCATCGACTCACCCCAAAGGTTCAGTCCCCTTAACATCAAATCCCCCCCCCCCCTCTTTAGAATCCACCAGTGGTCGTGGAGTCATAAATAAATGAATAGGATTTTTTTGGATATTGAAAAACTAGCCTTGCAGTGTGAGTTGAAAGTGATGCCTACCCATCAGGCGCTGACCATTGATTTATAATAAATTTTTACTTTCTATTATTTTATTAATAATACTAGTTAATATTTTTTTTGGGACGAAGTTCTTTAACGCGGCTTATGCAGGGTGAATTGGGAGAAAATGTAACGTAACTCAAACGCATTCCTAACAAAAATGCGTTCCCAGCGCCCGAGCCACGGGGGAGGAAGGCGAGATTAGCCGAAGTCTTGGCGTCTTCTCTTTATTTCCTTCTATCTACCATAGGTGGAAAATTGCCCGCCTAAGGCGGGCTTTTCGTCTATTTAAATAATATTCATATTAAATTATATTCTGAGTTGAAGAAAAGGCGTGAGGAACTTCGTTCCTGCCGGGGTCCTACGACCCAACATGTTTGCTTTTTTTATTTTAATCTCTATTTAATTATTTCGAGAGAGTTCTTCAGCATTTATTTCAAATTATATATAACAATTTCTTATTGATCGATGTTCAAATCCAAATATTTTTAAAGGTTTTAAAGATTTACATTGACGCTATCTTTAATTATTAGGCCCAAAAAAATTATATTTAAATTATCAGGAGATTCAGGGCTGCTGACATAGGGAGACTTTTCAATTTCATAATTAATTGCGTAAAAGGTTGCGTATGTATTTTTTTTTTAACTTATGTAAAAATATTAATGGGCTATATATAATAACTTATTGAACTTTAATTTTCTTTTTAAATTCTATATGCCCTCGGGGCTTGGTGTAGAGGTTAGCGTGCTAACCTCGTATACCAAACGTCGCGGGTTCGGACCCCAGGCAGTCCGATGATTTTATTTAAGCCAATTGGATACCAAATGGCTTGAATAAGAATGCCTTGACCCTATATATGTATATTAAATCAATAATGGTTATCGTAAATGTCTTATATGGCCTAAGTTGCCGAAAAGACACTGTGAATGTGTGTGTGAGTGTGAGTGTGAATGAGAAAAAAGTGTGAATGTTTAAAAAAAAAAAAAAATTCTATATAGACTATCTATGAGATCGCGGTCATTTGCGCCTTAAATTCAACAATCTGAATGTATCAAAAGAGAAATAATATACTTATTCACAAATAACACAGCAGTATCTACCATAGGCGTAGCCAGAAATTTTTGATGGGGGGGGGGTTTAGGATTATTTCTCCCCCCCCCCGACTAATAGGGCAGTATAAGGCGTCCGTCTAATGAAATATATGACTAGCCACTTACCCCACCTTCGCTTCGCCCCCCTGGACCCCCCCTCGGGGTGGCTCGGGCCCGCCCTTTCTTAATTAAGTGCCGCAATTTTTCAATCAACTCGTATCAGGCAATAATCTGGTAATGCAAACACTTAATTTTATGTATATGGGCCTAAAATACCGGGGTGTCTCTCTATGAGTTTCTCTAGAACATACTCCTATCTCAGACGTCTTTAAGAAAAAAATAAAAAATTTATTTATATAATAATTTTTATTATTTTCATTGCGAGATTTAATCAATTTTAAGCGGCTTAATTTTTAATAAAGCATAACAAAAATCAATTCTTTTCAATGGGAAAATTCAGAATTTTCTCGAATTTTTTGCGTTTTATTTAATTTTTTTTTTTTAAAAGCTAGAGAAAATTATTATATTTTACTTTCTCTTACCCTATATGAAATATATAGAGAGAAAAAGTATTTTGTATTATAGAGCTTAAATATCTAGCCATGGCTTGGATCCAATGGGGGGGGTTTGAACCCCCAAAACCCCCCGTGGCTACGCCTATGGTATCTACTATAAATAATTAAACTTGAACGGTAATGTATAATAAATTATATATAAGGTTTAGTATTATATTTTCATGTTCATTACAAAATTATTCTTTAAACCGAGAAGAAATTAGAACTGCCTTGAGGAGGAAAAGCTCTATGCACTAATAAAAAGCGAAAAATTAAAAATTAATGTGTTTTTAAACGACACGAGACCCCAACTAATTTTAGGGTTTTTTTCTATATAAATATTTCGTTTAACTAAATTAAATTAGTGAAGTATTCGAGATGAGAACAAGGAGGGAATTCTTCTACTAAGTTTTTATTTATTATTTAGTAGTAGTAGTCACAAAGTCCGCCTTCGGTAGGTTCTCCTAGCCAGGAGGCTGTGCCCTTATTGCCAATTTTGGATATTTCTTGTTGCAATGCAAGTGTTAAGATGTTAAGGAAGGATCTTGAGTTCAAGTGAGGGTACCGACTGGACACTGCACAAAAGATTATATTTATGACTGTTTAAAGGGTCAGTCGTATGCGTGCTCTCTTCTTTTTTCAACTGCTGCGTAGCTCCTCCAATAGCCCCTAGTCGTATAACCAGAAAGCTGGTCACAGAGCACAAAGGACGTTCTCTAATTTCCAAGCCATCTTGTAGATTTTGTGTTCCCATATTGAAGAAATTTGATTATAATTAATTTTCCAAAATATTTAAGAGATTCAAATTATTACTACATTACTTCCTGGTCCATGTACTATATGTGTACTTAATTTGAAATAGATTTATTGAAAATTGTGGATTTCTATAGTACATATATGTATATATACATATTCCAGGTATAGGCCTACGTAACGTACATACGTTTTTCATTTTTATATTGCTAAAATATATATACCGGTAGATTAGCCTGGTTTTGCCCTCTCCCTCCAAGTCTCTTTATTCCCCCATAAAAAAGTTGAAAAACGCTATTGAAAGTTTATAATATAAATTTTTCTAAAACAAAAAAATAAATTAAATGAAATTACAAATATTTTTCCAATAAAAAAGATTTACAAATTTCCTCCATATATCACGAACAATCAAATATAATTAGCGATTTAATGGAAGGAATAGAGCCATTATGAAGAGGTTGTTTATTTATTGTTTGGCAAGGATTAATCAAAATTAGCGTTGAATCGATTGAATGGTGGAGTAATCTCTCAAGTATTCATGGCCAGATGGCAACCGACAGACAAACAATAGGCGACAGACGGTGACAGACGCAAGACACAGTCACTCACTCTCTGCACAGATGATGATCAACCAACGCCATTCGCCATACGCTTGTTTGTCTGCCTTTTGAGGATTTAGCAAACACTTTTCGGTCATTTGGATCTCTATTTAATCTTACGTACTTTCACCAAAATTATTCTTATATCTAATTTTTTTTTTTTTTTTTTTTGACGTTTTAAAATATATTGTTAATTTATTACATATCTTGAGATTATATAATCGATTTTAGAGTTTCATTCCTTAATCATTCTCTGGATTGTCCAATTGAGTGAGATTTGCATTTTTACTTTTTAAATTGAGAGAGAAAAGCCGTGCCTTCATAAATCTGACACTTGCTAAAGAATAATATCAAGAACCAAAAAGAAATAGGGAAGAAGAGAAGTCTATTCAAAAGATCTAATGACGATTCATTACAGTAAAGAGGAGCAACCAAGCGCATTTGTTAAATCTTCCTAGAAAATTAAAAAAATCACCTCTCAAGTAAAGAATCTTAAATATTCTTTAAACCTCAATTTCAAGTTTCTCGAATTTGATTTAATAAGAGTATCGGAACTAAAAAGGTATCTTATGTAGTAGGATAATAAAAAGAGAGAGCAGCTAGTTTTCTTTTCTTTTATTAAACCCTCATTGCTGAGGTTTCGGTCCTGTTTAGGGCCATCTTCAGAGCATTAGGGTTGTCAATATAAATTTTAATTTCCATATTTCACCTATATTTAACATAGTTGGTCGAATTTTATAACAATATATATTATGATAAGTAGGTGAGATATTTTATAATGGTAAAGTCTGCGAGTAGAATTCTGTGACTGTTCTATCGAGTTTAGTTTATGAATAAACTAAACTCGATAGAACAGTCACAGAATTCTACTCGCAGACTTTACCATTATAAAATATCTCACCTACTTATCATAATATATATTGTTATAAAATTCGACCAACTATGTTAAATATAGGTGAAATATGGAAATTAAAATTTATATTGACAACCCTAATGCTCTGAAGATGGCCCTAAACAGGACCGAAACGTCAGCAATGAGGGTTTAATAAAAGAAAAGAAAACTAGCTGCTCTCTTTATTATCCTACTACATCAACTACACAGCTATAAAAAAACCTCCAATATTAAAGGTATCTTATATTTTGCTATTAAAAAAAAGTCTATTTATATAAAATATTTTCTGTTTATATTTATTTTGTCTCCCCGACTCCGGGAATTAAACTCGGGATCTCCAGCATCGGTGTGCTTCAGCTCCCAAGCACTTGTTGTCGAAAGTCCGGTGGATTAGTGAAAGTGGAAGCGCACCCGTTTGGCTAGAGATCCTAGTTTCAGTTCCCAAGGATCATGGCTTGGAGTACTATCAAAATAAATGAATGTAACCTTTTCATATAAAATTCCAGCATTATGTCTGTGTGTGTGTGTAAACACGATTGCTTAAAAACCAAAGCAGCTAGATCGATGAAATTTGGTATATGCTCCTTAAACTAAAATTGTAGACAGAAGTTTGGAGTAAATACGTCACTTGGAAGTAGTACTTTACTTAAAAATTTTTTTCAAAAATTTTGAAATCTTCAATTTTTTTGTTATATTATGATAAATTACTCTATTTTAAAAAGTTTTTATTATTGAACATTTTTTCGAAAACTGAACAGTTTTTGAAAAAATCACAGAAGAAATAGAAAATTTTTGTTAATTTTGATAAAAAAATAAAAACAAAATCATACAGGTGTCAATAGCCCCCGGGTGTGGCGTAGTAGGTAGCGTGCCTACCTCCTATACCAAACGTCGCGGGTTCGGACCCAGGCAGTCCGATGATTTTATTTAAGCCATTCGGATACCAGATGGCTTAAATAGAAATGCCTGAACCCACAATAGATAATATATATTACAAAGGTTATCGTCAAAGTCTTAAATGGCCTAAGTTGCCGAAAAGACTGTATGAATGTGTGTGTGTGAGTGTGAGTGTGAATGAGAAAAAAAAAGTGTGAATGTTTTTTTAAAAACAAAAAAAAAAAAAAATACAGGTGTCATTAAAAAAAAGGGTAAATATAAACAAATGAATTTGTGAAACAAAACAACGAATATTAAGGTGCGTACACATCTGCGCTCTGCTCCGCTCGCGAGCACCATGTTCGTTAGATTAGTACGGGTTTGAGCAGCTCGCGAGCATCTCAAAACCCTTACTAATCGAACGAACATGGTGCTCGCGAGCGGAGCAGAGCGCAGATGTGTACGCACCTTTATATATATCAATAATATACATGTATTTTTTTTAATATTTTTTTTTTTTCACGGGCTTCTTTAATATTTTGAACAATTATGCAGTAACACATCCTGAACGAACAAATGATTTCCATTTTTCATTCATTTCTATGCATAAGGTTATAAACAGGATTTTGTTTTGTGAGTGAGAGCCGGAGGCCAGGAGTGGCGCTTGGGGATCATGAATATGTGATGGACATCCTGGATGCAACATCTATGCCTAGTCACATTCGTATTACGCATGTTACGCATGTTCATACATGTTTGTTCGTATCGGGAAAGAATAGCATGCGCATATGCGACATAAGCCGTCAGGCTGCCTATATATGGCCGCCCAATGAATGTATTCAAATAGAGTCAAGTTGAGCTCATCGCTCATACTGGAAAAATATTCTAATTTATTCGGAAAAGAATTGCTTTTTTTTTTTTTGTTTTGGCAAGGGATAATTTTTGCAAATTTCTTTAAAATGGGATTGTCATTCAATTTCACGCAAAAAATATTCATAAAATTTTATGATTCATTGTGTTCCCTGTTGGCTTTAGGCGGGATCAATTTAAATAAAAATCCTGTCTTTGAAAAAATAAGGAAAGTGATTACATTTTTACTTTCTCTTACCTATGTATATATGTAATATATATATAGAGAGAAAGTATTGGATTCATGTCAAAAATTCGATGTCGAGATTTTGATGGATCTTCACGTTTTGAGGTCCCCTGAATCCAAAAAAGTGGTTTTCGCGACATGGTCTGTCTGTGGGTGGGTGGGTGGGTGTGTGTGTGTGTCTGTGTTCAATTTTAAGCATGAAGGAATTGAGCTACGAGGTTGAAATTCTATATTTAACTTAAACACCCCCGGGACCGGAAAAATAAGCTTTTAATCAAAATCGGCCAAAGATTACTAGTACTTTACTGATGTACTTTTTCAGTTTTTTTCGATTTTCTCAAAATTTGCTCCAACGATTTTTTTTTAAATTCAAAAATCAATTATTTTTTAGATGCTCTTTAAAATGTATATTCTCATTTTGCGATTGAAATCTTCTGAAGACCACTTTACTCTTGTATTTCATAGGGAAGATAGGAGAAATGGTTGCCATGGTAACAAAATATAAATATTTTCCCATACTTATAAATTTTACATCTGAATTCAAATGTTCCGTACTGTCGGGAACTAAATATATGTCGACACAAAAAATCTGGTGTGACAAGCACAGTACACAACTTTCGATTACCGAAGGTAAGAGAAAGTTGTGTGCTGTGCGCCAGTCACACCAGATTTTTTTATTTAAATACCAAGTATTTTAAATAATGGATAAAATCTAATAGTCTGACCCCCAAAAATATTTTTTTTTTATATCTTATTTAAAGGGAAATATTTGTATAGGGGTAACGGAGAGAGAAGGGGTGGTCACTTGCTTGAAAATGGTAGGCGGGATAGAGCTCTTACTCTCTCTCCCTAAAATAAAAAAATTGGAAAAATCATTTAATTTTCTCCCAACCGTCTCTCTCTATACATTTTTTTTTTCAAACACACTTTTTTTCCCAGTCACATGCATACAGTCTTTTCGGCAACTTAGGACATTTAAGACTTTTACGATAACCGATGTTAATGAATATATCTATTAGAGGCATTCTATTTAAGTCATTTGGTATCCAAATGGCTTAAATAAAACTGGACTGCCTGGGATCCGAACCCGCGACTCTTGGCATTCAAGGCAGGCGCGCTACAAACTACACCAAGCCCGAGGGCCACTCTATACTTAATCAAGAATCCTATATATATTAAAGATTTGAATCATTTACCAATCAAATTTGTTATTTTAAAATTGTTTTATTAATTTGCCCTTATATTAGAAA
>JAKCPI010014357.1:0-20934 GCA_023213315.1 Euborellia annulipes | reverse complement strand
ATACCCGACCTGACTAGAACGTAAATTACCCTCGCATTTAAGGGAGGAGATGATTGAAGTCGGTAATTTTTTTTATTATTATTATTTTTTTTTTTTTTTATTAGTAATGTTCAATTTCAATCGTCCTCTCTCTCTCTCTCTCTCTGAGAGAGATATCGACCACGATGTTGGATATCTAAGTATCTCCATCCCCTTTTTGTTCCTTTCGTAAAAAGCATAATTATCGAATTAGGAATTTGATCATCTCTCCGCTAAGATTCTCGCTCTCTCTCTCATTGGTCAGATATATATTTTTTTATTATTATATTCTCTAAACAAGAGAGAGAGAGAGAGAGTGGGGTTTTAATTGGGATCAACTTGATATTCCCAATTTCTAAATAAAGTTGGAAATTAAGTTTAATTATCTAATAGAGGTGGCCGATTATTACAAGCGAGTAAATTTGAACATTTGTTGAACCATGTATATGTGTGTATCTGATGGATTATATACGAAATAGAGATCTAATTACCTGATTCTGGTTTTGGGGTGTATTAAAATCTTTCTTTTTTTTTTTTTTTTTACTTTCTCTTATCTATATAGAAAGAAAGTATTGAATTTATTTAAAAAAATTCGAGATTTTGATGGAAATACACGTTCTTCTGAGGGCAAAAGAAATGGGTTACGCTTGAAATATCTCAAGAACAAAAAGAGTTACAAAGTTGAAATTATTTATTTAAGTTAGACACCCATCTAGGGCGTGAAAATAAGATTTTAATCAAAATTGGCCAAAAAGTACTAGTACGTTACTGATGTACTTTTTTCGGTTTTTTTCGATTTTCACAAAATTCGCTATAACGAATTTTTTAAAAATTCATAAATCAATTAATTTTCAGATTCTCTTTAAAATGTATATTTTCATTTTGTCGTTGAAATCTTCTGAAGACCACTTTACTCCAAGGGCGGATACAAGGGGGGGGTAAAGGGGGTAATTACCCCCCGTGAAATTTGAAAAATGCCTTTTTTTTCGAAAAAAAAATGTATTTTTAATGTAAAATTTTAAAAATTAATACTTAAAAATTAGATTTGTATTTATATTCTGGCAAACAAGTACAGAATGCGCCTTTAAATTACCGAAATTAAGAAATAATAGTGTGCTGTGCGACGAATCACACCAGATTACCCCCCCCCCCCCCCCCGAGAAACACCTCTGGATCCGCCACTGCATTACTCTTGTACTTCATAGGAAGGATAGGAGAAATGGTTGCCATGGTAACAAACTATAAATATCTTCCCATACTTTTTTTTTTCTTAACTTCCCCCTTTTCGGCTGCAGAGGCCATTAGGGTTTTAATTTTACATATTATTAAATTTATAATACCGATGGCTACCGGGGGACGTTCTACACGTTGATTTCTGGGGGTCACCAATTCTAGATTTCGCCGCGCTTGGCATTGCTTAAAAATTTTTCGCCCAACGTGTTCCCATACTTATAAATTTTACATCTTGAATTCTAAACAAAAACATACTAAAGTCTTTGTAAAAAACTATTTACAAATTTATTGTTAATTTAGAGAGACATTTGAAAATTAGAGTGCAATTGGGTGGTAATTTTAAAATTCCCAAACTGCTTCCGAAAAAAATACAATTTTTAATGAAAATTACTATACAATGTATGTAAAATTACAATACAACTCTACTTTTCGAAGAAAATTGTAATTTAAATTTTTTTTTTTATTGTAAATATTTGAACGCAATAGTTTGAAAATTTACTAAATAAATGCATAGTACACACTAAAATTAAGATTTTTTTTTTACAGTCTATGAACCATCTCTGTTTGGGGCAACTTGATTGTCCATTTATTTATTATTTCTTTTTTCTTTAATAAAAAATCCTAGAATAAATTTAAAAAAAATCTACCAATCGTTTGACGTCATCAAACGACCTTCTCTCTCTGGTTACGCCAATCGTCTTAATTTGCATACATAATATAATGAATGATTTATTTATTGATTGATCTTTGACGTTAAAAGCAGCAACAGCAGCGCCCTCTAAATAAAATTACTCCGTTCTAAAAGGGGTGTGCGAAAAAAAAAATATTTTTGTATTAATACGCAATAATACAAGAGAGAGTAAATCACATCTTCATAAATTTGTTTGATCAATATTTTAGTATAATAATTTCAGAGTGGTTTTATTTTTTAACTCCCCCTCTGCTCCTTGTTGAGATTTTATTAACACGTACGTCATCGTCGTCGACGTTGTTGTTGTTGTTGTTGCGATAGATTGGATCAAATGTCATTCATTCGTTTGTGGCTAACGAAAAATAAAAAGGTAGTATGTATTAAAACCAAAATGTCATTTCAGAGAAGGGAGGGGGGATTTAAAAACATACTACGTATAGGGAGATAATAATTGGATTGGTGGTTGAAATTGCTTAAAACAAATATTTCGAAAAAAAAAAAAAAAATATGAAAATAACATTAATTTAAACAAAAAAATACAATTACTGAGTAAAGTAACGGAATTTTATTATTTGTTAGAATAGCGTTTGACAAATGTCAACTTCATAAATGTTATTAGGTATTCACACTTTAAATCTGTGAGGTTAATTTCACTCGCCGCGAATTTTTTTTTTTTTTTTTTTTGCCCCAGAGAATGGGCAACCAAAACAAGAGGAGAAGGTCCAAATTTGGGCTACCTTTTTGATTTTTGAATGTAGTTGATACGTTTTTGGACATATGGGGGAATTTAAACATTGAATCATATCCTACAATTCTGGAAAGTTTCAGAAATAAAAACTCACAGTTTCATAAAAAAATTGCTTTATTCAAAAAAAATTTGCAAAAAGTTGCATTTTGAAAATGGGGTCCAAATATGGGCTACCTCTAATTTTATATAAATTTAAACACAAAATCGTAAATTTACTTATAAAAATCACATGTATACAGTGTTACAGAGAGAGATGTGTATACGATACACACCTCTTTTCGAACCAGCAGATTCTGTTTATGCCCACCCATGACATGTAACACACTGTAACTAATCTCCATCATTTCTACTATAGCTACTTCAGATGTTACAGCTGTTTCTTCTGTTGCTTAGGTTGTTCTGTGGCTCAAATATGATTAGTAGTAAACCTCTTACTCAGGAGAGGTAGTCCGTTTTTATATTTCACTCACTAGACCAAGTTTAGACCAAACCTCCTTTTAAAAAAACCATTACTGGTATGAAGTAGAAGGTTGAATGAGGCATTGAAACCGTTCACCAACTCAACGTTAACACAGGCCTGCATCCAAATAACATTTACAGCCAGCTGGCCAATGGAGCAAAACAATATTGTACATAACTGCTGAAAGTTTGATGATGGAAAAACACTACAATCGATGATTTTTTACGAACAGCTTCTGAAAGTGTTGACTTATGGGCCCCAACTGTTCGTCGCTCTTCAAGGGGATCTAGGAGACTATTTTCACGCCATTCCCGATATAGTGCGAAACCCTCGGGCTTCACAACAGAAACTAGCCCGTTTTTAGACCCTAGCCCGTTTTTGGACCTTCTCCTATATTCTTAAGTGCTTTGCTAAAACTTTTATTACTATATAGTCTACTAGTAGACATGATGAAAACAAATCGGTGATTGAATTACTTAATAGTCTAATGTATTAATACTAGCCTCGGGGTGACGGTAGATGGCTACGGCCAGAGGCCGGTTAGGTTTGAGGTGTGTGCCTTCGTGCACGAGAGCACCTGAGATAAATAAACGGAATATTAGTGCGGGTCAATTCTATTAAGGGGGAACGGGAGCGAAGGTGTTACGCATGTTTTTCCCGATAAGAAGGCGTTGTGTGTCATAAAAAGTATGCCCAAAAAAATCAAATAATTCAAAAATTTGCCAAGAGATGTCAGAATGGTAGCTAATAATATTTAATGCATTTGGTTGATTTTCATTGATCTTTTAACAATAAATACTTTAGAAATGTTATTATATATTATGTATCTTTTATAAAAGCATAAAAAACATATAAATATAGGCCAGATATACGCTAATAGGGGGATCAGCTGTTAGACTATCCTGCCATCTATTGCAAGAATGCTGAACTAATTTGACAGTTGGTTTTTAAATAAATCATCTAAGCTTATTTTAAAAATTTCTTAATTAATATAGGATTAATAATAACAATAAATTCATTTTTAAATTAAAAAAATTAAAGATTATTGGGACAGATTTTTTTTTTTTGTATTTGCTAGATAACAAAAAAATTAATTACGATAATTTTTTAATAAGTCATTAAAAAAATTATAGCTCGAGGTCCCAATGATCTCTTATGAATTTAATTCATTTAAAAAAAAACGCATTGAAAAATTCCTTATAATAGTCTAGTTTTTTTTTAAAGTACGTTTAGACGTCGCTCCTGAACCCCCTTAATTTCACAAATTATCAACGTTATTGAAGAACTCTCCCTAGGTCCCCCCCCCCCCCCCCCCCATCAAGAGGAATTGAAATGTATATATTATCTCTCTCTCACTCTCTCTTAATCAAAAGCATTGTTTTTAGCCAGCTCATTTGTGCCTAGTTTACTGAATGTTGATTCTTTTTTTTTGTTTTATTTAGGGGAAAAGGGCTTAGTTTTGTGTCCAAAAGACCCTTCTTCTTCTTTGCGGTGGGGTCTTCAGGCCACAAAAAACCACAAACCCCTAAAGCAAAAGAGGGGAGAGCGAGAGCGAGTTTTTGATCAGTGCATACGTACACAACGAGGGCGGGCAGAAACAAACCAGAAAGAAAACAAAGCACATTTAAATTTAGGGAAGAAGGGATTTTCAAAAAAAAAACCCTGTTGTGACTGGTCGCACAGCACACAACTTTCTCTTACCTTTGATAATCGAAAGTTCTGTGCTTGCCACACAGGATTTTTTGTGTCGACATTTGTTTAAATTTCGCCCATATTTTTTTTTTTTTTTAACACTCACACTTTTTTCTCATTCACACAGTCTTCTCGGCAACTCAGGCCATATGAACCCTGTTATGCAATGGTGTGTCAAAGACCAAACATCGAGTTTTGAGAAAATCAACATTAAAGTTTTTCTGATTTAAATTGTTTTGATTAGATTATATATCATTTTTTTTTGTCAATTGTGCAAGTAAATACTGTAATTATGGCAGATATTCATAAATTATCTCTAAAAGTACGACTAATTTAGAGAAAAACAATAAAATATAAAAAATTATTTTTGCAAAATTCTCCAAGTCCAATATTATATTTGTAAAAATGCTTCAAAGTCTCTTGATAATAAATAAAATAATTTTAGGTTATAATTCAAAAATTAAAACGGAGTTATTATTAAAGTACTTTTATGGCATTTGAAAGAGCATCTAAAAAAATAATTGATTTTTGAATTTTAATCAAAATCGTTAGAGCGAATTTTGAGTAAATTGAAAAAAACTAAAAAAGTACATCAGTAAAGTACTAGTACTTTTTGGCCGATTTTGTTCAAAAAGCTTATTTTCACCCTTTGGGAGAGGGGAGGGGGTGTCCAACTTAAATATAAAATTTCAACCTCTTAGCGCTGAAAATCGATATGTAAATGCACATTCATTAATACTTTCACATTTTATTCAAATAATCTAAAAAATACAAATTTAATTTAATTCAAAAAGTTTTTCTCGTTTCTCAAAACTTTACATTTGGCTATTATCTAAATCTTGCACTCATATCTTCAATTATAATGAGAGTGAAAGAGAAATGAGATTGGGTGCATGGCAATTGATCAAGGCCAACTAGATCATAAAAGACGACAATCAGAGCGACGTCATCGCCCAAAATAGACACGCGCCCAGACGGCTGTGTCTTGCTGTCAATCTACTAAGCAACCTGAAAATATTTGTCTCTTAATATGTTATGTTGAATGTTCAAATTGGGAAATTTCTTTTTAAACAAAAGTTGTTCAGAATGATGAATAAAACAATTTTGTTTATACAAATTAATTAAATAAAATTAATATTTCAAGGGTATATTTTGATTTTTCTATTTCCTTCATCAGAAAAGCAATAGAGATCATTAATGTTAAGCAATGCCAAGCTGTACTCAATCTCGGAATGGAGGCAAGAGAATGAGAGAGAGCATCTAGAAGCCTCAAATCAAAATAATCTCACTTTAAAAATCCCTAAAAGAAAACAAAACGTCACAAAGCCATAAATAAAATGAAAGAGACTAAATTTTATTTTTTTATTACCTAATATGGCCTAGTTTTAATGAAAAGGTCATTCACCTCTAGATCTAAAAAAAACAAAACAAAAATAAATAAATAAATTAAGGGATTACTATACGAATTGATTTAATGAATTTAAATAAATAATTTTATTTTTAAAATTTTTTATCATTATTTATCATTAGAGACCGGATTTTTAAGCAAAATGCTTATTGCTGAATTTTATAAGCAGCCATTAGATATTTAATTTCTATACGAATTAGGAAAAACTAAGTGCATTGAGATTGCATTTTTTATGCTTTTTTTGCTTTTTTTGAGTTTTCATGCTTTTTTTCCCCTTTCGTGCTTATTTGAACTTATTTCACGAATATTTATAACTTTTTTTTTTTTTTTTTTTATTAAAAAACTTTTTTCCCCATTCACACACTGCATACCACCAGGGACGCTATATAAGGCCCCCCAAATTTTCCAAACACCCCCTCAGTGTGAAAAAATATCGCCATGTAAAAAAAATTTTTCCGCAGGGGTGAAAAATTTGATTCCGCAAAAACAAAATTTTATATCGCAGGGGCGGGCGGAATAAATTCAGTTTCTTTAAAGTATACGCCATTGGTATGAGTAAAATTGTTTATGAGATGCTCCTTTTCAACTTATATGCTTACTTAACAACTTTTTATTCAAGTTTTTTGTGCTTTTTTAAGCACTTTTTCCCATTTTTTATGCTTTTTGTCCGGTTCTATTTATCATCTTTACGAGAAGATGCAAGTGACGTTTTGATTTGACATCTAACAAAACCCGATTTGCGAATTTTATTATATGTGTTTGTGTTTCTACTGTGGGTGTTATTATAAACTCGACTCCGGATGGATAATTCCTCTTTTAATCAGTATGTTCTATTTATTCTTTCTTCCTGCTCTGATATTTATTATAAAAAATAAAAATCTTAATGCTGGTTAGGAGAGAATTATTTATTAGTTGCCAAATCACTGTCAAGATAGAGGATGGCGCTAGCGTACGGTAACATTTATTCCTTTCACATGTCAGGCTATTTAAGTTTTCAGAATGGGCTTGAGTGTCAAAAGCAGTGGCGGATCCCGAGGTGTTTCTCGGGGGGGGGGGAATCTGGAGTGACTAGTCGTACAGCACACATTTTTTTTCTTAATTCCGGTAATTTAAAGGCGCATACTGTACTTGTTTGCCAGAATATAAATATAAATCAAATTTTTAAGTATTAATTTTTAAAATTTTACATTAAAAATATATTTTTTTCGAAAAAAAAAGTATTTTTTTTAAATCTCAGGGGGGTAATTACCCCTTTTACCCCCCCCCCCTTGTATCCGCTCTTGGCCAAAGCAGACAAATGCTTGGAGCCATCACCATCAAAATTTTTTTTTAATTCAAGAGTTTATAAACTCTATCTAAATTGCAAGTTTCAACAAAATTGTTCTATAATCTTGGATGTTATAAAGCCAGAGTTTATGGTGACAACAGCACAGCAGACAGACGCTTTTTTTTTTTTTTTTTTTTTTTTTTAAACATTCACACTTTTTCTCCATTCAATCTCACATTCACACAGTCTTTTCGGCAACTTAGGCCATATAAGACTTTGACGATAACCGTTATTTATGAATTTTTCTATATTAGGGTCCAGGCATTCTTATTTAAGCCATTTGGTATCCAAATGGCTTATATAAAATCATCGGACTGCCCCGGGGTCCGAACCCAAGATGTTTGGTATACGAGGTTAGCACGCTAACCTCTACGCCAAGCCCTGAGCGCAGACAGACGCTTGTAGCTATCACCACCAAATTTTTTTTTTATTCAAAAAAAACTTTAAAACGGCTTTTCTCAAATTGTTTGAATTTTGGTCTTTCACCAACCAAATTTTTTTAGGATATATTTCATAAAAAATACTATTAATTATAGCATTTGAAACAATATTTCGTGCTTAACTCAATTTTTAATTTTTTTGCGAGCCCTCGGGACTTCGGTGTAGAGGTTAGC
Source organism: Euborellia annulipes (assembly GCA_023213315.1). Lineage (NCBI taxonomy): Eukaryota > Metazoa > Arthropoda > Insecta > Dermaptera > Anisolabididae > Euborellia > Euborellia annulipes. Next base: position 12,743 of record JAKCPI010014357.1, on the reverse strand, counting down.
GTGCTAACCTCCTATACCAAACGTCGCGGGTTCGGACCCCAGGCAGTCCGATGATTTTATTTAAGCCATTTGGATACCAGATGGCTTAAATAAAAATGCCTGGATCCCAAATAAATATATATTATTAAATAACGGTTATTGTAAAAGTCTTAAATGGTCTAAGTTGCCGAAAAGAATGTGTTTTTTTGTTGTTTAAAATGGGAGAGGAAAGAAGATAAAGTGTAAGTTCTTAAAAAAAAAAAATTTTTTGCTTGAAACCCCAGTTGCATAACAGGGTCCATATATACATAAGAGAAAGTAAAAGTCACCCTAGTGAAGCGTGTAGCCTTTAGAGAGAAAAAATTTATTTAGGAGAAACTCGACTTGTATTTTTTGTTAAGGCTATATAATTTGATTTGAGGGTATCTGTTTGTCTCCATTTTCAAGTGAACAAACTCTCTTTTTTTTTTTTTTTCTTTTTTCTTCTACTTCTTCTATCTAGTAGATATAGATGACCGTCATTTGGATTCTGGAATTGCTTTTTTTTCTTCTTCTTTCTCTCTCGTCTTCTTCTTTTTCATCTTCATGTTCATTTAATTTTTCATTTTCATTTAATTTTTCATCTCCATTTATTTTCTTTTTAATAAATTTAAATGATTTATCAGTATCTTCAAAAATTTTTACTGTTCTTGATATAATTATTTTATTCTCTTCAGGAATTAAAATTCTATATCCCTTGGAACTCGTACTGTATCCAACTAAAACTCCTTGTTGAGCTTTTGAGTCAAATTTCCTTCGTTTTTCTTTTGGAATGTACACCAAGCTTTTACTTCCAAATATTCGAAGATGATTTAAATTTGGCTTTATTTTATTCCAAAGTTCAAATGGTGTTTTTGACGATGATTTATTTGGAGTTCGATTATATAAATAACAGGCTGTTAAAATAGCTTCACCCCAATATCTCTTAGGAAGATCAGCATTGATCAACATACATCTTGCAGATTCCACAAGTGTTCGGTTTCTCCGCTCAGCAACGCCGCACAGTGGGCTGAAATCGAAAGAAAGCGGCCATAATTATCTTTTTTTTGGGCGGATTTTTACAAAATTAAAACTATACATACAGAATCATATGTTCTTCTATACCCTTCAATATTTTCATATTTTACCAAAAGGGGTTGAAATTACCCCTTGACAAAGTTGAAAAAAAAATTATGATGTGTGAAATATAAAGAAAACATATGTCAAAAAATCAAAAAAAAATATGCGTTTTACAAAAATGACATTTATTTTTACAAAAAACATACATGGGGTGAACTACCCCTTACTGAAGGGAGCAAAAAAAATTTTTTTTTTTGATAATTACAAGCAATAGGTCTTTATATACATTTTAATGGATGCTGATTTCAAATATGTCATCTATTTTTTACTAAAAACATACATAGGGTGAACTACCCCTTACTTAAGGTGTTAAAAAAAATTTTGCTTTGATAATTACAAGCAATATGTCTTTATATACATTTTAAAGGTCACTCGTTACGAAAATGTCATTTATTTTTACAAAATATATAGATGGGGTGAACTACCCCTTACTGAAGGAAGCAAAAAATATTTTTTTTTTTGGTAATTACAAGCAATATGTCTTTATATACATTTTAATGGATACTGATTCCAAAGATGTCATCTATTTAAAAAAAAACATGCATGGGGGTGAACTACCCCTTACTCAAAGGGTCAAAAAATAATTTTTTTGATATAACCTTATACAAGCCATACGTCTTTATATACATTTTAATGGATTGCTGATTACAAAGATGACTATTTTCTTTTCCCTCAACATTGGAGGAGGGGGGGGAGGGGGCTCGAGCCCCTTGGGCCCCTTGGAGTCGGCTTCTATGTCCCTGTCATTATACTTAAATAAAAATTATTTGCTAAAAAATAAATTACAATATTCTAGCCACTAACTTCTGTTTTATGTTCCTGTTTACCACTGTCTCTCCCTGATTGGCCAGAGACAGAGGAAGTGGAGTCAGTGAGGGAAATTTAAAACTTTAAAATTTTGCGCCGAAGGCGAGCGATTGCAAAATTTCCAAACAGTGAGCAAGAATAAATGTGATGCATTTGGTCGCTGAAGGCATATAAGGGGGTCCAGGGGGGCTTTATCACTTGTATACAAAAATAATATAGTTATTTCAATAATATTAATAAGTATATGAACAAGAAAAAAAATGAAATTTTCAAATATTGAATATTCCCTTTTAATAGATTATTTTTTCAAAATATTACAAAATTTGAGGCCCCCTTCAAATTTTATGGTCATTCTAATAATAGCCTGATTTTATTTTGTCCGTCAGCCCTTTGTCACGTTTCGATATTATCTGTAAAGCAGATAGAAGTTCATATGGTTTGACGGAAATCATTTGTTTTTCTGCCGATTTAATTATAAAAAAATTAATAAAAAATTTTCGGGCAAAATCGGGCAAAAAGTTTCGATGCAATTATGTTCTACATGTATTCGGGTTTCAGAATCTATTGAGTTTGTTAGAAGGCAAGAGGATGCCCATACACTTTTTTGAAATTGAAAAAAAATTTATATTGCTTTTTTTTTACTTACAAAAAAATTTATTTAAAAATAAATAACTGTAATACAAGAAAAACAAAAATATATTCAGAAAGAAGATTAATTTATCTATGATTCAAAAAAATTCATTAAAATTGGATTAATATTAATACATGAAAAAAATTTCTGAATATCGACTTAAAACGCAAAGAAAAGTTGGTAAGTTTTCTTGCCCACTTTGGCGCTCTATAACTCGGGTTTGGGTTGGGTAAAAAAAATGAATTATTGTCCTGAGGTCCACATATAGTCTATTATTGATGTGCAAAACGTTGGTTTTATATTTTGAAGTTCATTTTTTCGAATTATGGCCGCTTTTTTCCTATTTCAGCCCACTGTGCGCCGTTTTGTTGTGGAGAGTAAGGAACTGTGGTCTGAAACTCTATTCCATATCTTTTTAAAATTTCCTGAGTTAATTTACCCGTATATTCTCCTCCGTTATCCGATCTTAAAATTTTAGGCTTTTTATTAAACTTATTTGATACATAATTTATAAACTCTTCTAACTTTTCTGGAACTTCAGTTTTTGAATTTAATAAATATATAAATGTATAATTAGAATAATCATCTATAAAAGTTAAAAAATATTTCTTCTTACTTGGGGTTTCATTTTCCATAGGCCCACAAAGATCACTATGAATTAGGTCCAAAATTTCTTGCGATTTTACCTTTCGTTCTTTTGGAAAAGGTTTTCTGGTTAACTTGCCTTTTATACAGGTGATGCACTGGGAAAAATCTTGACATTCAGAACAACTAATCCCAGAAGCGAGGTTTTCTTTAAAAATTTTCTGAATATAATCAGGATTACGGTGACCTAGTCTGCAATGCCAAGTATGAATACAATTCAAATGAGGAACATGATTAATAAAATTAATTTTATCATAATTTATCAATTTATATAAACCGTTTTCATTAATTGCTCTTGCATATATTTCATTTTCTTTTTTAATTAAGCAAATATTATCTTTAAAAATTACCTCAAAATTTTTGGCAGTTAGTTTGGTCACTGAGAGTAAATTATTTTGTAAATCTGGTATGTATAAGACATCCTTGACAAGTATTTCTTTCGAATCATTAGGATTTATTTTACAATTAATATATCCTTCCCCTATTCCTTCACTTCTAATCATCTGGCCATTTGCAAGATAAACAAAATTACTCTTTGAATCGTACCATTTCGAAAAGAAATTTTTATTATTGGTCATGTGGCTCGTAGCCCCCGAATCAATAAACCAATCATTTTGTGAAAGATTATTATTAACATTAAAGCATGAATCAGAATTTTTAATTTCCTTAACATTTTTAGCTTTTTGAAATTTATTTTCTCTATTATTTTTCGAATTTTTTAAATAAAAACAATCTTTTTGTAAATGACCCTTCTTTTTACAAAAATAACATTCCCTAAAGTCCTGGAAATTACTTCTAGTATCTTTATTTTTATTATTATTATAATTATATTTATTAAAAGTTTTTAAAACTGATTCTGATTCGTTTTTAAAATTCTTATTTTTTGATTTTAACATTTCATTTTTACGCTTATATTCATCTACAAGTTTATTATTATTATTATTATTATTATTATTATTAAATACAAAAAAGGCTGAGAACTTTACAGTTCTATTAAGCCTAAAATTTACAAGTTGTGAACACTTATTGTGAAACAATGTGGTTTTATTAAGTTAGATTATGATGCATAATTAAATCTAGTTTATTTTTAAATATGTTGATTGATGTTGAGTCTATAATATCACTTGATAAATTGTTCCAAGTTTCAAAGATTCTGTTGGTGATGTAATATTGTCTATGCTTCGTTTTGAATTTTTCTTTCTTGAGCTTATATTTATGACCACGGAGACGGTCATCGAAGTTTAGTGAGTATAAGGACGAAATGTTTGCATAATTGAAGTTCAATATACGGAAGCTTATGATTAAGTCACCCCGAAGACGACGCTCATGGAAACTAAGCAAATTGGCCATTTTTAATCTGTCTTGGTAGGTTGGTCGATTGAGACCAAATGTGACCCGCGTAGCTCGACGTTGAACACTTTCGAGCAGTGACTGATCGCGCACCAGCACCGGACACCACACAGGACCCGCGTACTCTAAGAGTGGGCGAACGTACGTTTTGTACAGCTGAATCGAGGTCTTAAATGAAACGTGAACGAAAGTCCTACGGAGGAGAATACAACATGGAGTTGGCTCTCTTGCATGTTGTAAGAATATGCTCAGACCAACTGAGATCTGAGGTGATGGTCACTCCCAGATCGATGTGTGATGACACTTTGTTGAGGGGGCAGTTGTCCAGGTGATATTGAAGACATGGATTAGTTTTTCCCATATGTAGGACTACACATTTGTCTGTATTTAAAGGAAGAAGCCAGTCGCTGCACCACTGCACTATCGAATTAAGGTCATTTTGAATAAAATCATGTTGAGTCAGCGGATTGCCATATATTTTGGTGTCATCGGCATAGAATGATTTCTTACACTTTATGAACGAGGCCAAGTCACCTGCATATAGGATGTACATTAGTGGGCCGAGTATTGATCCTTGGGGGACTCCACTGGTCACCAGCCTATCTGTAGAATATTCCCCTCCAACTTTAACACGAAACCTACTACCTTTTACATATTCTAAAGTTAATTCATTATCAGGACGAGCATCGAGAGCTGTTACCAAAGTAGTGTATTCTTCAGGAAGTCCTCCCAGAAGAAGCGCGGCTACATGAAAATCCTTAATTTCTTCACCAATCCCACGAAGGCGCTCAACCATTTCAAGGGTTGTTCTAATAAATTCTTGCATGTCTTGATAATTTTCAAGTTTCGTTTGATATAGCCTTCTGAGGAGATATAACTTATTTGATAAATTTGATCTTTCATGTACCTTCTGAAGTTGTAGCCACATTTCCCTTGCATTTTTGCAATTGTAAATATGAATTATTTGATTATCTTCGATACTCAACGAAATTGTAGTTTGAGCTCTTTCATCCTTTAATGACCAGTCCTCCTTCGAATTTTCAGGCTTTTCTTCATTGACAATATTCCAAAGACCTTCTCTTATTAAAATCATTTTTAATTTGAATTTCCATATTTGATAATTATTTTCATTCAGTTTGGCAAAGTGAAATTTAAATTCATTATGTTCCATTTTTGAAGTCTGGGCCCACAACCTGATAGGATTTGTAATTAATTGTAATTAATTGTAATTAATAATTGAATTCAACTCAATTAAAGTGGGAAGAAAAAAACATTTATTTAATAGAAGGAAAAAATTAATATATACAACAATAAATATACACAAACAAAAAACTCCATGGCAATCTGTATGTATATTAATAAACTGGTGTATTCAGTGCAATTATTCTAACAAAAACAACATTTTGTGGAAAAGTTTAAAAAAATTTAATTTAAATATAAGTCAAAGAAATAAAAAAGTGATGAAAGTTATGCTAAATTTCTTCTTTCAATAGGTAAAGATAAAATTAGATACAAATTTATTGAAGGTCAAAAATTGATATCCTTGGACCTTGAAAATATAAAAGATCTAATTGATTTTGTGTTTCCCCCTGAAATTTCAGCAGATCCATGGAAATGTGTTCGAAGGGCTATTCTATCTGGCACAAACAACAGTATTAATGAAATGAATACTCTAATTTTAAATAAAATGCCAGGCACGTTGTTTAAACTTTATAGCGCGGATACCACTATAATTGATAAAGACTCCCTTAATGATAATAGACATATAAATACTGACCCGTTGAATAAAATCTCTGAACCAGGAGTGCCGGATCATATTTTGGAACTATTGTAAAAGAAGGATGTGTTTGCATCATTATTAGAAATCTTAAGTTTCAAAAACAAATTAGTTAACGGTACAAAGGTGGTTATTAAGAGCATAACAAGATTTATTGTAGAAGCATGGGTGCAGGATAGCCAAGAGACAGTACTCATTCCTGGCTCATTCCAAGAATCTGCTTCAAGTTTGTCACAGGAAGATCTGGCATTGAAGTTATGAGAAGACAGTTTCCTCTGAAGATTACCTATGGATTGACGATTAACAAGTCCCAGGGCCAAACACTTGAGAGGGTTGGTGTAGATCTGAGGAATGATGTGTTTTCCCATGGGCAACTTTACGTGGCTCTGGGTAGAGTTCGAGAACCAAAAGATATAAAAGTACTTGTGAGGCAGGATAGAAATATTCCTCCTCCATATACAACAAATATAGTTTATAAAGAACTTATTTCAAATGAGGAAATATAATTGTATTTTGCTGATATAAAGCGTATTTTTAAATATCTTTTCCCTTATTGGCGACTAGCCAAACAAACCACAACATAGCTATTTTAAATAACTTCTAATGATTTGGCCCTGTCCTGGCCTTTTCAACTTGTATATATATATATATATATATATATATATATATATATATAATATAAAGTGACCAGGTGATCTAATTATAGGCTGGTTTCATTCCACACGATTTCAAATATAGGCCCTATATATATTAATATATATTTATGTTTATTTTTAATTGATTTTGATAAATTTACCCTTATAGAGGACATTATGGACATTCCAGGAAAAACACAAATCCCCGAATTAGGAGGGTAAAAATATTTTTGTAAAATCGTGAATTATTATTATTGGAGCTTTTTGTCTCAATTATGCCAAATATTCAAAAAAATATTCTAAGGGATAGATTCTTAAACAATTTCTCTTTTGCAGGTTTGTGTTTCCCCAGTGTAATTGCAATTGTGATCAGTGCTCAGTGCTCAGTGTTAAGTGTTATCCAAGTGCAATCAACCTGAACAGCTCTACGAGTGTAGGGATGGATCAGCTCTACGAGTGCCGGGCAAGGAGCTTCGAGCGACCGTCAACCCCTCAGGAGGTAAATATTTTATTCTTTAGGCTCTCCTTTTGGAGCCATTTTCAAGATTATGGGATTAGGGGGGGGAATTGATGAGGTAGTTTGTTTCCGGGGTCGCAATCTTGCTGGCCCCAGGTCAATTTCGGTAGCAGGTCAATGACGATCTTGTAGGTAAGGTCTAAAACAAGGTCAAAAATCGCATTGACTTGTTACTTTTTTCAAACATGTCCTATCAGTAGTTTTTAATATTTATTTTTGTTCTTAATTTAAAGTAAAAGCAATAAAATCAATTTTTTTTTTTAACACAATTATTTGATTAAATGAAATCTTTCTTGCACACTTTTTTGTTTTAAATTTTAAGAGTACCAATTCATTTTACTTGCTCATACACCCATACATTTATATATATATATATGTTCTGGAAGGTTTCCGCGACCGGATGTATGCGAAGATGTTTTCTCGGGTTAATTCGCGTGTAATGTTGAGATTTACTCGACGTTTCGGCTCTCCTTTTGGAGCCATTTTCAAGAGTATGGGATTAGGGGGGAATTGATGAGGTAGTTTGTTTCCGGGGTCGCAGTCTTGCTGGCCCCAGGTCAATTTGGTGGATGCCTCAGAGACTCTGAGGGTGCCTCCAAGTAACGTTGTCTAATCTAAAAGACTCTGCTTATCCTTTCAAACAATAGCAAAATACTTCAAACATAATTATAAAAAGATGAAATTATAAAGCAGCCCGATAAAAAATAAAAATGTTGTATATTGTTATAAGCTCAGGCATTCCAAAAAGGACGCTGTACCCCCTTAAAAATTGAATCGTTTCTTACAAAATTTATATGATCTTATTATATGAATCTGGTAATGCAAGCACAAAACACAACTTTCAATTACCGAAGATAAGAGAAAATTGGGTGCTGTGCAACAATGACACCAGATTTTTTATTACATAATTTCTAGAGGAACCACGAGTGGTTGGATGAGGGGCGCCAAAAATAACCAGGCACAGAGGTGACAACTTAGCCAGGAATGGCCCTGGTTGAAGTTTAATACGTTCACGCCGGCTCGAAAATTTGTATATTTCTCCATGGAGCGGAGCTCTAATTCATTGTTTGATTTTTTTTTTTTTAACACAACGCTTTTTCCCATTCACACATACATACACACAGTCTTTTCGGCAACTAGGCCATATAAGACTTTACGATAACCGTTATTATGAATATATATTTTATATATATATTGGAGTCCAGGCATTCTTATCATTCTTATTCATTTGGTATCCAAATGGCTTATAAAATTAAGAACAATTTAATTAAAATAATAGGGCCCTCGGACTTGGCGTAGTTGGTACCGCGCCGGCCTTGTATACCAAGGATCGAGGGTTCGGATCCCAGGGAGCCATTTGGGTACCAAATGGCTTAAATAAGAACGCCTGGACCCCAATATATATATTAATAATTAACGGTATAAAATCTTACGTGTATTATGGCCTAAGTTACCGAAAAGACTGCGTGTATGTCTGTTCGAATGTGAGTGTGAATGGGAAAAAAGTGTGAGTGTTTAAAAAAAAAAAATTAATTAATTAATAGCATTTGCGCATGTTTTTTTTTTTTTGTTTCATTTTTTTTAAGGAAATGCTAATAAATATATACGCAAGTTTCCGCCCAAGGGGCGGTCTGCTACCGAAAGGACAAACAGGTGAAAGGTCCGTATTAGTAACCAAGGGCTTCTGAAGATTATCATTAAGTAACTTGGATGTGTGTGCTTTGTGATGAGGGCAGCAGGGAAGAAAAGGGGTAACAAAAGCACCTGCAGCTCTCAGCCTTGACGGACACAACTGACCTAGATCAAGATATTAAACAATTTTATATACACTGCTGAATAAATGAATATTGAGTTAATATGAGCAAGGTGACCAAAAGAGAATTTTATTTAACTTTTTACTTCCTCTGCGAAGTTTTGAACAAAATATTGTAAGAGTCAAAAAATTTGATCTAGAGATTTTGATGATACTCTATGATACTTTTAGACTTTCCTGAGTCAAAAATTATTTTTTTTGGAATTATGCGTGTGTGAGAATAAAGAAGAAAAGAAGTACAGCTTCCAAGATCAGAACAACACGCTCATCTAAAACTCGGGGTAGGTGGCTCCGAATAATAAGAGTGTGAAAAGATAACTATGAAATATATACTTCTACAAAAAAATTATACATTTTCTTTAGAGTAAATACTTCAAACGAAAGTAGTACTTTAACTATTGTAATAAATTTTTTTTTAATTTTGAAATTACTAATTTTTTCCATTGCCCTTCTGCATGAAAGAGTCTTTTTCTTTTGGGTCTGACACAGAATGATAATTATCAATCAGCTATGATTTTTTGTTAATTTTATTTTATTCTCCCGAGGGGCAATAAATTATTTTTGTAATAAAAAAATTAGTATGAATTATATTTGGGTGTATGTATACATAAGTATTATTTTTCAAATAACCAACATGCCAAATTTTGTCCACGGATCAGAGTTTGCGGACTTCTATTAGGGCATGGACTTATGATCTTTTCATTTAAAAAAATGTTTTGAATTTATTCTATTCCGTTAACCATAAAATCCAAGCAAGTTTCTAAAAAATTAAATGCTATCAATATCTGAATATTTCTACCAAGTCTCAACATCATTATCTTACTGCACAAGAGTGGCGTTAAAAAACAACAACAAAGAGCCTCTAAAAATTTTAAAAATTCGAAAGGAAGACTTATTATGAAAAAATCTGGTGTGACTGGTCGCACAGCACACAACTTTCTCTTACCTTCGCTAATCGAAAGTTGTGTTCTGTGCTTGTCACACCAGATTTTTTTGTGTCGAGATAAATTTAGTATTCGTAAGTAATATTAAAATTCAAGAGGTAAAATTTATAAGCAATCTTTCCTATGAAGAACAAGAGTGAAGTGTGCTTCAAAACAATTTTGAGAACAAAATGAAAATATTGAAGAGATGAAGTGGCTGTTATATTTAACAATAAGAGGATAAAGGAGCAAGCAGCCAGGTAGTTAGTCTCCACGAAATGAAACTCTCTGTTGAGGAAACAGTTTCGGTTTTAATGAAATATAACCATCATCAGTCCATTTGAGAGTGTGAGCTCAAATGACAAAGCATTGAGTCATATTGCGGAGTTGTCAGTAGATGTATATTATACATAAATTATTTGTATAACAAAGCAATGCAATCAGCTTATACAAACTTGGCGCTTCGTATAAGCTGATTGCATTGCTTTGTATTTTATACAAATAATTTATGTATAATACACATCTACTGACAACTCCGCAATATGACTCAATGCTTTGTCATTTGAGCTCACACTCTCGATAAATGGACTGATGATGGTTATATTTCATTAAAACCGAAACTGTTTCCTCAACAGAGAGTTTCATTTCGTGGAGACTAACTACCTGGCTGCTTGCTCCTTTATCCTCTTATTGCAAAATGAAAATATACATTTTAAAGAACAACTAAAAAATAATTAATTTATGAATTTTAATCAAAATCGTTAGCGCGAATTTTGAGAAAATAGATAAAAACTGAAAAAGTACATCAGTAAAGTACTAGTACTCTTTGGCCGATTTTATTCAAAAGCTTAAAATAAAAAAATTTCAACCTCCTCAGCTCTCTGGTCGGCTGGGAGTGTTCCGGTTTTTAAGAGACGCCTCCACGAGCGCATGTTGTCGATTTTGTGAATATTTGGGATTTCTTTGTTTGCACCTAATCTCCACTGATGAAATTTTGTTTTGTTGTTTTATTTTATTTTTCTGATGTATGTATATTTTCTGTCTTTTGTTTTGATAATTAATTGGGCGGAGAGTTGAGTATGTAACATCAAATGTATTTTTTTCCATGGCTCATAAGAGTACAAATTTACTCAGAGCCCAATAAAACATATTCTATTCTATTCTTTATTCTTGAGATATTTTGTTCATGGACACACAGACAGACCATGTCGCGAAAACCACTTTTTTGAATTCAGGGGACCTCAAAACCATCCATCAAAATCTCGATATCGAATTTTTTACACCAATCCAATACTTTCTCTCTATATATATTATTCACGAGTTGTTAAGACCGCCCCTGAAGAAAAAGCTTTAAATTCCCAATTAATATATGTTATTATCTCGTTTGATGGTTTATCTAAAAGCGTATTAAAAAATAAGTATAATAAAAATTTCGAATTCCGATAAACGATAGTCTATTAAGACAGGAAAAAAAATAAATTAATAATAAATTCTAAAAGGTGGATGAAAATTTGGAAAATTCTAATGAGCGGGCAATTTCGCAGCGAGCGTGTACAGGTGCGAGGGCAGCTGTCCTCGGGGTTGCAGCCGTCATCGGACTCGCGAGGGGTGTCCCCGGACACCCTGCCCTGCGCCCTATCGCTAAACCACATGGCTCTTACCCTAGCCCTTCCTCTTTCCATGTATAACGGACCATATTGAGCATGTGGGCGCACATCGCCGTTGCTGTTTATTCGCCGTGTGTTTAGCACATACACGTGTCTTTTGTCTGAAACATACATATGCCTACTACCCCCCACTCCCAGACACCCAATCTCCAGCCCAATAACACCATCAGTCCAATAAACGTTAAACATTCTCTAATTTTATTTTTACTTTTTTTGAAATTTTTTCTGACTTTTAATTTATTTAAATTATTACTTTTTTTAAAAAACAATATATTTCCCTAAAAAAACTAAAATATTAGTATTTTCTGTTATTATTTAAATTTATATAATTAGTGTAAAAAAGTGAAAATTTGTAATATTAATATATGTATATAGAAGGAACCGGAGAATAAAACCAGCAGCTAGTGGACACCTCTCACATTAATTTAATTTGTAAATATTTCGAACCGGCATCACGCCTGGTCATCATCAGAACAAAACAAATGATTTTTCGGAGGGCCCGTGTCAAACAATATGTTAAAAATATTTCCTTAGAAATTCAGAGAAGCGGGGGATTAATGTCAGCACGAGCGAACGTTTTTTTTTTTTTGACGCTCGTGCTGACATTAGTCCCCATATATGATCCAGCAAAAGTCCTAATTGTAATTAATATATGTATTTAAATCCTAAAAATTTAAACTCTAATACAAAAAATATGGTATGACTGATCACTTTTCGCCGATATATTAGAAATCAAGATATAAAATCTATAAACAGAGTGGAAATTTGACATGAATCCAATACTTTCTCTATATATTAACATGAGAAAGTAAAACTAAAAAAAGTACATCAGTAGAGTACT
>JAKCPI010014356.1:0-22671 GCA_023213315.1 Euborellia annulipes | reverse complement strand
TCATTGGAATGAATGAATCATCATTTTGGCGGATATAAATGCCATCGACAGCCTCAATTCTTCGTTTTTTTTAAACAGATTCATGCCATCATTTGATTTTTTTGTTTTATTGATTTGAATAAATAGAATTATTTAGAATTTTAGAATGCTGATATTTTTTTTTTTTTTTTTAATCCCGAGAAAATCTGATTATATTAATCAATGTCGAAAAATGTCACATCGTTGTATTTTAAAACAAAACCTCTGAAATAAATAGGTGATAGATGATTATTTCTAAACGCCTTTGTTTTTAATCTCTGAAATAAGATGACAGTAATGAGAATAAATTTCTTTTTTTTAATATCGTATATTAATATTTATTATTTTTTGATTGAATCAAAACTGAAGTTGAAGAAAAAACTAAAAAAGAACATCTCTTAAAGTATTAGTAGGAATGTGGGGGAGGGGGTTGATTTTTCTTAAATCCAATTGAATCAATCACTTTTGATAAAAAACTAACTGATTTGAACATACCTATTTGTAGCAGATGCTCTTGACATATCACCTGCTGAAATCATAGTGGCAATTGTCCAGAAATTCCAACAATTCAGAAAAAGGCAGTATATAGACTATATTTCGGGAATTACATTAAATTCAAATTGAAAATTTAAATTAATATTAATATTTTATTAACATGGCAACTATTTCTCTTATCTTTTCTATGAAGTGCAAGAGTAAACTATTAAGCAAATAATTTGAAAGAATGGCGAGAATATACATTTTTAAAAAAATAAGTAAAACTAATAATTAATTTAGGTATAGTGAATTTTGAGTAAATTGGAAAAAAAACAAAAAACTACATCAGTAAAGTTCATAGTAAGGCCTACTAATTTCCCCAAAGAAGAGACTTAGCACAATTTCATATGGATACCTAATATAAAAGGGCCTACCTTATCGTGTTATTAGTAAATAAATTATGATTTTTACTTCTCTTACTCTATGCCGGTATATGAAATATTTATTTATGCCTCTATGACCTCAGTGAGGAAAGACGAAACAAAATTAATTTTATGATGAAAAATACTGAATATTTCACTTATTCATTATTATTTATTTTAAGAATAAAAATATGAATCTTGAGCACACTTTGAAGCTTGTTTATTTCCCAATGCTAAATCCCTGAGCTTTTAATGTAAGCTTGCTTAACGAAGATACATTTTCAATTATATTTTAATACATTTAATTTTAATAAAAAAAAAAAAAAAAAAAAAAAAAAAAAAAAAAAAAAAGATAAAAACGTGTTTTAAACAACGTATAGTGATGAAGTAGAGAACCACTTAATCTTTCAAAATATACATAATAATAATAATAGAATTAAAAAGTTAATTAAGAAATGTTTAAGAGGCCATAACAATACCGAAGTTGCCAAATGTTTTTGCTATTAATATTTGGAATGTTTAATAGAATTCAAGGTCTAAACTAAATTAGCCTCTAACCCCGAGAGTACTATTGAGTGTGTATTTATGTATTTAATATTAAAGAAAGACCTACTTTTCGGAATCTGAGGCCATATAGACATCATCGAAACAATTATTTAGATACAATATACATATGTGGAAGTCCAGGTTCTTTTTACTTATACCATTTAAATGATTTATATAAATATTCATCGGACTCCCTAGGATTCGAACCCGCGACTCATGACTTCAAGATTATCAATATTGACAATTGATAACACCTCTTAGCCTCAGAAGGAGGGGGAGAGAGAATTTCTTACCATTTTTTTAAGGAATAAATCCCCCCTCCCTCCTCCGTGGCCGAGAGGTTAGAGGGTGTTGACAAATATTTGACCACAGGCAGTCCGATGAATATTTATTTAAATCATTTGGATGGCAAATTGTTTAAATAAATGTGCCTGGACCTCCCACGTATTATTGTATTTATTTTAGTATCCTATAAAGTCTACAGTATATGGTCTAAAATTCCGAAAAAGACTTAAAAAAAAAAGAATTGTTTGGACCCCCATAGGCATTAAGGTGGTCTTTTGGTAATACCTGTAAATTTTTTTTTTTACAAATAAGATGTGCAAAGTTTGGAATCGATCCGAAAATGCTTTCCCAAGGCTCAAAGCCCTTGAAGTTGGCAAAAAGGAATTTCAAAAGGCCACCCTTATAGTCATATTGTACGTTTTCCTGGGAAAAAGACAACCCAATTGACCAGCTAATTAATTTTTCAATTCAGTGACCCCAGACTTAGTATGTTTACAGAGTCTAACAAAAGAGATCTAACAAGCTTTTAGGAAATTTGAAATAACCAAATTAGCCTATCTACTATTCGCATTCATCCTCTAGCTTCTAAAAAATACAGAATTTGTGTGATTATAATATTGTTAAGTTTTCTTACTTTCTATATGGTATATATATAAAGAGAAAGTATTGGATTCGTGTCCAAAAATTTGATGTCGAGATTTTGATGGTCTCCTGAGTTCAAAAAGTGGGTCTTTCTGTGCGACTGTGAACAAAATATCTCATGAACGAAAAGACCTACAAGGTTGAAATTTGATATTTAAGTTAGATATCCTGGGACGCAACACGAAGCTTTTGTACAACATCGGCCAAAAAGTACTAGTACTTTACTGATGTACTTCTTCACTTTTTTTCGATTTTCTCAAAATTCTATTCAACGATTTCGATTAAAATTCATAATTCAATTATTTTTTACATGCTCCTTTAAAATGAATTTTTTCATTTTGCTCTCAAAATTGTTTGAAGCGCATTTTACTTCTGTACTTCATAGAAAAGATAGAAGAAATGGTTATATAATACAGTATATAAATATTTTTCTATGTTTATAAATTTTACATCTTGAATTCTAATTTACAGCCGGTAACTAAAATATATACACAAAAAATATACACAAAAAAATCTGACATGACAAGCACAGAACGCAACTTTCAATTACAAAAGGTAAGAGAAGTTGTATGCTGTGCGACCAGTCACACCAGATTTTTATTAATCATACGAGTCATAGTTCTACCTACGGCTTTTGCATCAAATATAAAATTTTTTTTACATAATTAAATTTGGCCTAAATAAAAATAAAATTTTATTAATAATATCCTGGGATTTGTTTAATTAAACAAATACATATTAAGATAAAAAAAATCTGGTGTGACTGGCGCACAGCACACAACTTTCTCTTACCTTCGGTAATCGAAAGTTGTGTACTGTGCTTGTCACACCAGATTTTTTGTGTCGACATGTATTTAGTTCCCGGCAGTAGGGAATATTTGAATTCAAGATGTAAAATTTATAAGTATGGGAAAATATTTATATTTTGTTACCATGGCAACCATTTCTCCTATCTTTCCTATGAAGCACAAGAGTAAAGTGTGCTTCAAACAATTTTGAGGGCAAAACGAGAATATACATTTGAAAGAGCATCTAAAAAATAATTGATTTTTGAATTTTAATCAAAATCGTTAGAGCGAATTTTGAGAAAATCGAAAAAAACTTAAAAAGTACATCAGTAAAGTACTAGTACTCTTTGGCCGATTTTGATTAAAGCTTATTTTTCCGGTCCCGGGGGGTGTTTAACTTAAATATAAAATTTCAGCCTCATAGCTCAATTCCTTCATGCTTAAAATTGAACACACACCCACACACCCACACACACACACCACCCACCCACCCCGACCATGTCGCGAAAACCACTTTTTTGGATTCAGGGACCTCAAAACGTGAAGATCCATCAAAATCTCGACATCGAATTTTTGACATGAATCCAATACTTTCTCTCTATATATATATTACATATATACATAGGTAAGAAAGTAAAAATTTATTTTATTTTTCTAAATAGTCTAGGTTGCTTTTAGTAATCTTAGCAGAATATTAAAGAAGAGAAATAGTCTTCTCTAAATTGACTAGCTAAGTACGATTATCATGTCGCTTAAATTTTCTTAAAAATTGATCTTACTCTCTAGTGCTGACACAAGGCAATTTAATTTGCTACGAATAAAAATGAAAGATAATTAATTATTTGCTTCTTCCCACTCTTCTAATTGTAAAATATTTTTCTATATTCGTATACTACTTCCAATCTTTAGATGTTAGCACAAATTTTTTCAACTAAACTTCTTCGTTCAATCATAAGGTTATTTTATCCCGTAATTTTATTCCGCAAAATGGCCTTAGTACAATCGTAGTGTCGGTGTTAAACAAAATCGTTCTCATCAGCTGTATTCCAATCAAAATTCTAATTTTTCTAATTTATATTTCAGTTGCAAATAAATAAAAATTCTGGTGTAACTGACAGCAAAGCACTTAGTTTTTGCTTTCTTAGGCTGGACGCACTCCGATTGATCAAAAACGCTCTTCGACAAAACGTTTTTATCCAAGAGCAAAACATTTTGCTCAATGCCCACGCTTTACTACCGATTAAGCAAAATGTTTTGTCATCAAGCTAATACATTCCAAAATTTTATAAACGAAGAGGGAGGAGGGGCGAGGCCTTTTTAAATCTATATATTCTATATATACAGGGGTGTCGATAATTTAAACTTGAAATCTGCGAGCAGTATGTAAAGCAAAAACTCTGCAGCAGAATTGAATGAAAATTGGATAATGGCAGGAATGAAATGGATCTGAATTTTATCAGGAAGAAAAAACATTAAGTTTCAAAAACCACCACTAGGTGTTGTATCAGAACTTTATTGAGAACATATAAATAATCTACAAACGTTTACAAAACATGCTCGATATGATGTCCACCATTGTCTTCTACCATCTGGAAGCGTAAATCGCACTTTCGACTGTTGAAAGCAGCATGACCTGGTGAATGTTACGCACATGGCATTCTATACTTAATTTAAGGTCTTATAGAGATTTTCAAGTTAATGCTGCGTTCAACAGTCGAACAGTGCGATTTTACGCTTCCGGATTAAATTCTCATCATTTCATTCTACAATTACCCAATTTTCATGCAATTCTGCTGCAGAGTTTTTGTTACAGACTGCTCGCAAATTTCAGGATTAATTATGGATACTCTGTATATACGGATATATAGCCAATTTCTATATTTTTGTTCGAGAAAGTGCGTCGCATAAATAAAAGTAATAAAAAAAGAAATATATTAATATAGAGCCTAGGGCTAAGCATTTTTTAATAAAACTTTTTGTCTTTGAGGGGGCCCAGGCTCAGGTAAAAACAGAAATATTTAGTTTAAAAAAAAGAAGTTTAATGAAAATTTGTCTTTAAGAGGCCCGGGGGGGGGGGGGGGATGTATGGGAGGAGCAAAAACACTCAATGACAGAATATTTTGCTCAATGCCAACGCACACCGATTAAGCAAAAACGCTCAATAAGAAAACATTTTCTTCAAAGATATCTAATCATGCTCAATCGGTGGCGTTGACCCATATTAAACGCATTGAAAAAACAGTTTTAATCACGGTTCGTCAAAAATGTTTCTTCAGCCTTAGTTTCTTTAATCTAAACACCAGATCAATTGTGTCGAAATATAATTAGTTATCGATAGTATATTAAAAATACAAAAGGTTTTTTTTATTCCTTCCGACATCTTTCAACATAATACTTTAAACGATACTTATTATGTTAGTCACGATAAATGTGATCCAGTCATTTTTTAACTCAATTCACTTAAATAACATGTTAAATATTCTGCATGAGATACGAATCCACGCCCCTAAAGGTTATCACTATTGCCATTTATCACTAACTCTAACCTCTCGGCCATGGGGAGGGAGGAACCCAAGAGGAAAATTTATAATCAATCAGAGGGAATTCCCTCCTCCTTCCTCCTCGTGGCCGAGAGGTTAGAGGTGTTGACAAATGTCAATATTGATAATCTTAAAGACAATGGGGAGCGGGTATGAATCCCTGGCAATCGATGATTAATTATTTAAATCATTTGGATATCAAATGGTGTAAATAAATGTGCCTGGACCATCACAGTGGGCATAGATATATTGTAATTTCTTTTTACTGGGGCGGTATTAATTTTTAAAATCTTATAAGCTAAATATATAGTAGTGATCAAATTTCTAGTTATAATCTCCCCACAGAGAAGCTCATTGTTTTTTTATTTTTGCCCTTTTCAGATAGTGCGACTGTTTAGGGGTTTGAAATTATTACAAATATTTTTTTTTAATTCAATATACTGGTGCCCCCATCATGGTTATTCAAATGTACAAACTTTATTGATTGTTATTTGTTATAGGGTTATGTTTGTTCTGTACCTTTTTTTCTGTTCTGTTACCATTGGTACGAGAAAGTTGTGGTCTGTGCTTGTCACACCAGATTTTTTTTGTGTCGACATACTGTATATGTAGATATTAGGATTTATATTTTTGTTAAGAAAATATGTATGTTTTGTTAACATTGCAAACATTTCTACAGGCTCTGGTATGAATGGCCGAAAAAAAAACGCCCAAAAAAAGATCAAAAAAAAAAAAAAAAAAAAAAAAAGGGCCCAGAATTCCCTGGTTGTTTTAATTTTTTTTTAATCTAAAGGGAAACCTAACTGCACCGCACCGAAACAACTAGGTCGGAACCCCTGCAAGTTGTTTGAAAAAAAAATCTGGTGGGACTGGTCGCACAGCACACAACTTTCTCTAACCTTCAGTAATCGAAAGTTGTTTTCTGTGCTGCCACTCCAGATTGTGTCGAGATATGTTTATTTTCCGTCGATATATATTTTTTTTTTAACACTCACACTTTTTCTCATTCACACTCACACTCACACACACATTCACACAGTCTTTTCGGCAACTCAGGCCATATAAGACTTTTTACGATATCCGTTATTGATAAATATACATATATGGGGTCCAGGCATTCTTATTTAAGTCATTTGGTATCCAATTGGCTTAAATAAAATCATCGGACTGCCTGGGGTCCGAACCCGCGACGTTTGGTAAATGAGGTTAGCACGCTAACCTCTACGCCATGCCCCGAGGGCCCGTCGATATATTAAAATTCAAGATATAAAAAATCTGGTGTGACTGGCGCACAGCACACAACTTTTCTCTTACCTTCGGTAATCGAAAGTTGTGTTCTGTGCTTGCACCCAGATTTTGTGTCGACATATATTTAGTTCCCGACAGTACGGAACATTTGAATTCAAGATGTAAAATTTATAAGGTGTGGGAAAATATTGTTATATTTTGTTACCATGGCAATACATTTTTCCTATCTTTCCTATGAAGCATAAGAGTAAAGTGTGCTTCAGAAGATTTCCAATTGCAAAATGAGAATTTTTTAAAGAGCATCTAAAAAATAATTGATAGCAAATTTTGAGAAAATCGAAAAAAACTGAAAAAGTACATCAGTAAAGTACTAGTACTCTCTTTGGCCGATTTTGATTAAAGCTTATTTTCCCGGTTCCGGGAGATGTTTAACTTAAATATAAAATTTCAACCTCGTAGCTCAATTCCTTCATGCTTAAAATTGAACACACACATACACCCACCCACACACACACACACACACACACACACACACAGACGAACCATGTCGCGAAAACCACTTTGGATTCAGGGGACCTCAAAACGTGAAGATCCATCAAAATCTCGACATCGAATTTTTGACATGAATCAATAAACTTTCTCTATATATATATTACATATATACCATCAAGAAAAGATATTGGACAACCCCTCACTTCTACCTGAATTTAGAGCCTTTTGAGGTATGTATACAGGGCCGTAACTAGGCAGAGGCAATAGGTGCACCGTGTATGTTACATCTGCCTAAGTTACGGCTATATACATACCTCAAAAGGCTCTAGGGCAGGTAGAGAAATATTGTCCAATATCTTTTCTCTGATGGTACATAAACAAGAGAAAGTAATATATAAACATGGGAAAATATTTATATTTTGTTACCATGGCAACCATTTCTCCTATCTTTCCAGAAGAACAAGAGAGTTTTTTTTTTTTTTTGCGAGTTTGGCCAGTAGCCGAGAGGGTAAACAAAAAAAAAATACTAGCCGCGGAGCCTGCCTTTGGTGCGTTACCAACTGCTCCACGAAACCAAATTTTCATTAAATGAACATTGAAAGATAAATTAGGAAAATTCAATCTTGGTTTCGAGTGTTTTTGGTTATTTTCGCGACCCAATTAAAATCATTGTAAAGAAAAAGAAGCAGAATAAACATTTGCTCTCTGACATATCAGTTACCACTTTTTTTTTTTTTTTTTTTTTGTCAACTTGCTCTTTGAAGGACAGACAGCCAACTCGATGAAAACGTTCATTTTTTTCAGGAAATTTGATTCGTTCATTTATAGTGATAAAGTATCTCAGATAATGAAAGACAGCAAACGAGAGAAAAGTGGAGTGAGGAGAGAGAGGGAGAAAAAAAAGAGAGGGAATTGATGACCCAATATCTTGACATAGGGTCTAAGAAAAGAGTAAAAGGGGTGAGAGTGGGCAGATCTCAAAAGAAACCCAAATGGCCATCTTTAGTCTTTGTATCCATTTTCTAAGGCTAGAATTTTATAAAACAAACCCTATTAATAACAAAAAAGGAAAATGGGCAATTTTTTTCTTTTATAACAAAACAAATATATGTACTGATCATTTTTTTGGTGAACAAGAAAAAAAATAAGCCAAGAGAAAGAAACTTACCTTTTAAGTGTAAATTTTTTTATGAAAATAAATAAGGCTCCTGGAGTTTATATGCCTATATTACGATTACCCGTATATATCTGCATAAAAATATTTTTAAAAGTATACTCAGCACTTGGGATCATCTTTTCTCTGGAAGATGAATAGAAAAAAACTTTTGACCTCATTTTTTCTTTCATTTATTTTGTAATCGCGATAAAGTCGAAATTGAAATAATTTAGAGTAGAGTTAAGATACAATATCTAAGATACCGGATATTTGATAATTTTCAAAATAATTGTGTTTATTAAAGCTTTTGTGGTTTGTATTATTTTGGGAATTTATAATTATGACCACATTTTGTATTAACTATTTATGTTGAATGTTTATTTAAGTGAACGAGTCAGTTGACTTGAGTCGGAGCAAGTGCACAGTGTTTGAAAATGTCTGCAGAATAAAGCAGTCGAAACATTGTACAATATTTATATTTTTAATAAATAATTAATACAAAATGTGGTCTATAATTAAAAATTCCCATAATAATTCAAAATAATTGTTAACTACAATCAGATTGACAATTGATAAGATCGTTGATTGTTTGGGCTGGATGTTGAGATTGATAAATAGGAGAAAAGACCAGCGCCTGTTTATCATTCCTTGCTGGTGATTTGCCTATTTAAGAACATTTATAAGAAAATGGCAAACATTTATATAAAAATGGCAAAAATATAGACGACATCCACCACCAAAACTATTTTATGTACTGATGATGGGTGGCGTTTTGCAACCCGAAATATTTGCAAATAAATAGTTTGTTTGGTGGATAAACAGGCTCTTTTCTACTATTTATCAATTAATAAGATTTTTGAAAAATTTCATCTTACCATTAAAAAATTCTACTTTAACATTTTTGTGAGTAGACTATATTTATTTTACTGGTGGATGAAAGGATTGGCTCCTGGGAGTAGAATCCCTATTCGGGACACAGGGTGTACTTGCTTTGTACTTTATTACACCAGCACAAATTCACTTTCCCCCAATAAATGTATATACAGTTCTTAATGGAATTTCATTTACTAGGAAAGAAATATTAAGCCAACTTACTTGTCAGCATCATATAATAAATACAATATTATATCAGCAGGGCGATCAACATTTTTATCAGCTTTTTAACATAGGGTCTAAGAAATGAGTAAGCAAACCCTTTTAAAGGGGAGGAGGGGATTTTGTTAATAAATTTATTTTGCTGGTAGTCCCCTGATCTCAGGCAATCCAACCCGGAATTTTTTTACTGAAGTACACTGAGGTGGGTTCCCGTTTTCTTCCTCAGGAAGAGTTACCTCCAATAGGGTTGGATACGTTTGTATCATGAAGTGCATTTCAACCCAATTTGTTCTTCAATGCAAGATTTTACGTGTTACGATAGCTAACTACTTCCTCTTCGCTAATCGCCTTAAGGTGCGCGTCTCCGGAAAACCGTTAAAACACGATTGACTCGAGGCGGCACCAGATGGCGTTAGTGTTCCCCCATTAGAATACACGCAACTTGATCCATTTCATTCTAGACTTTCCAGCTAATTAATTAAAGGCAAAAAATTAATTATTCTTTAACACAATGATTACTAATTTAATTATCTACAACTTATAGAGCTCCTTTTTTTAAATATCTTTTATTTAATGCGATTAATCTAAAATTTTTTTTTTTTTTGAAAATCAAAAAAAGGGCTTCTATAAGTTGTAGATATTTTAAATAGCTTTAATTTAAAAAAATTTGAGGTCGATAGCTTCAAAATTGTGGCCGCTGGAAAGTCCCAAAAATTAGCACACCGAGACGCGCACCTTAAGAAATACTCTTCTTCTGATATACATTATCAATCAACATCAAAGTTTTTTAACAATAAATATATATAGGCTATAAGTCTAAAAAATACTACTCAAAATCAATAAATTAATAAAAAGTTTGATAGTCGATTTAAAAATATGTTATAGCTCCGTGATATCCGTTTAATAACTGATTCTATTTAAGAATAATATTATTGTTAACGATATCATTTCATAAAAGGTAGAATTGTTTTCAAGATGTAAAAATATAATATGAAAAAAAAAAGATTCAGTAGTGATATTGAGTTACCAAGTTTGCCAACGCAGCGAAATGAATTTTTATCGTTTGAAAAATGAATTGAAACAATGGCTTTCATAAGCTTAGTATTAAATCAGAGCATAATACACTGGCGCCAGTCGGCGGCGGCCGCCTATGCCACAATTTATGCTCTATTTATCTTAAGAGCACCCAACTCATAGAAATTGTCATAAATTTCTTTAACCCTATAACAAATGTTTTTGTAGTTCTATTTCAAAGAAAAAATTTACATTTTTTTTATTATAGTCTATTACTTAATTTTGACGTATAAATCAAAAAAGTATTTATATATCGAATGATAATCCTCTGAAAGGGAAGACAAGTGAAATCCTTCTCTTGAATAGGCCTATAAAAAATATTCAAAATTAATAATGAAAGTGAATTATTTTCATTCCCGTGTTGTATGATAACATTTAAGCTTTCCCCGAGATGTCGCGACGTCTAAGGTCTAATTTAAATAAATTGTACCGTTCAAGACGGAAAACAACTCATAGATATTGATCTTTTCATTTCTGAAAAAATCTTGAATAGAGAATAAAAAATTAATTATCTGAAACCTCCCGAATTATTTTGAATATTGAATTTTCAAAAACATAATTTTCCCATTCTCTTTTATTTATTATTCTATTAAACAAAACGTTATCCTTTAATAGAATTCTAACCACAAATAATGAATGTAATTTATAATATAATAATTTTCAATTATAATATCGTCAACTCCATTTAAGCAAGAGTACATTAGAATTTAATAACTAATTTAGATATTTAAAATTTTGTATCCTCATTATTTTTATTAAATATTGCAATATAATCGACCAAATTATCAATGGAATAGATTATTTAAAGTTAAAAAAAAAAAAAAAAAAAAAAATAGATATATATATATGATAAAAATTACCTTGCCGAAGTGCGTGAGTCCGCCGGGCTCAAAACCTCCTTCCGCCCCTGAATTATGCTCTACAGAAGAAGAAGCAGCCCTAGAAAGCAAGCCAAACGAAATAATTAATGATTTACCTAAAATATTTTTATTATTCAATTAAGATAGATTATTATTATTTATTTTACTGTTTATTTGATCTTTCGCTCATTACAGAACGTCCGCGATAAACAAATACAAACATACTCTAGTAAATGATTAAAGAAAAAAAACATATCAATCAAAAACATCGGAGATGCAAAAAAGGGCACCTCGCATTATTTTTGCCCAGAGTCGAGGTGAAATCAAAAAAATGAGCCTCGCTTCAAGATGAATTTTCCAAATGATTGCTAGTTTTAAAAAATAAAATAATAAAATTTAGAAGATTCTGGGACGGAGGTTTTCCTTAATTAAAATAATAAATATGAATAAATAAAAAAAATATTTTTATATAAATTTATATTTTTTAGCATTAAAAATTTTTGATTTTGTATTATTTTATAAAATGGGGGGGGGGGAGGCGTCATAAGATTAATTATTTTTAAGGGAGGCGTGGTAACATATGATTTTTCGGCATCCAAGGCCAATTATACACCGTTCCAAATTATTTATAGCCAATTCAATTAAAATTTATTCTTATGCGAAGTTTTGTTAAAATTATTTTCTATATTATCTATTGAATATTGTGTGTCTATATAATTTTATAATTTTTTTCTAATTCTTTTTATTTCTTTCTTTCTAGATTTGCACGATGTGGCTTGTCTCTGCTTGTCTACATGCCTCATGCATAGATAAAGTATTGCTTTTGGTCTTGGCTGAGAGCCCCTCACTTGGACCAGAGAACTGCGTCGCTCCACCAAAGGATTCCTACACACTCAAGGATTCCTACATTTTCTTCATTTTAGTAACACTTCAGTGCAATTGTGATAGTGTGTTAGTTCAGTGCAATTGTGATAGTGTTCAGTGCAAATTGGGATCAATTCAACGGGCGCCACCAATTGGGATCAACTGGATCAGCTCTACGAGCGCAAGGAGCTTCGAGCAACCGTCAACCCCTCAGGAGGTGAATATTTAATAATCTAGCCACACACAAACACCCACACACATAAAAATGCATAAACCCAATAATATATAAATAAATTGTTTCTAATTTCTTTTTTTTTTTTTTTTGTTACAGATTTCTGAGGGTCAACAGAACAAAGGTGACATTATGCATGGTGCAAGAATATTAAAGGGGATTAGGGATTATATATGTATTGAGGTGGCTCTATGAGTAAACGAGTGTCAGGGAGGGATGTCGTTTTTCCAGGGATAGCCTGGATGTAAATAACGCATACCCTTAAGGCCAGGGACAGACCCGAGGGCCCCGCCGATCTGATGGTGGGGACCGGGTATATACAATTACAATTCGTTCGTATTTTTAATTAGGCTAGGTAGGATCTCTTTCAAGAAGCCCCCTGGTCTCTCGTTTACTCGTAATCCGAAAAATCACGTTCATTCTCACAGGTACGATTTCTTCAGACACCCGACTTACGGTTTTTCGAATTATAAATCACAATTCTTTTTCGTTTCTTTTTAATGTGAATAATAAAAAGAATTGTCCGTGTAATACATTATTTTTGCTTGAATTATTTCCGAATTTTGTTTTTGTTTCATTTTAAAGAAAAAAAGAAGTCTTCAAGATTAAGTATTACACGAAATTTTCAATAAGTAAATTTCATATATTATATAGTTATTAAAAATAAAATTAGTAAAACTAATTCAAATTTTATATTTTTCAGATGACTTTCCTTGTGGTTAAATAACATTATCATCTATTGGAATCTACTCATCGAATTTTGTTGTTTTGGAACTTTAATATACACAGTAAGTAAATACAAATTAAAGGCACCATTTTGAAATTTGCCCTTTTAGAGTTAGCTACGCCACTGTTTATCTGAACTTGTGGTGGGTGATCAAATTTGACAAAATTTTCTGCATTTTTATATTAAATTTCTTACAACCACGAAATGAATTTTTCTATAGCCTATTTTTATAATATTGATATAATATTTTATTAAGTGAAGTGAAGTGCAAATAAAAAAAAAAGAAGTCTTAAGAAGATTAATTTTGAAAGCAACAAAATTTCAAAAGTAAGTAAATTTTCATTAAGTGATGAAATCAAAATATGGAAACTAATATTTTTTTTTAAATATAAGCAACTTGTGGTTTCTTATATTTCTAATATTTTTTTTTTTTTTTTTTTTAGGTAAAGGTGAGGTTAGGTGGGCTATGAGGGGAGGAAGAGGCTCAAAAGAAGAAAAAAAAAAAACAATCTTTCACAACAAATTTTCGATTAAAAATATCCGAATTGGATGTAATCTTCAGACACCTTACACGCCTGCTTAGAAGCCTGGAATTTTTTTACTCCCACAAACACACTTGATTTTTATATCACTCAATTTTCATCAGACTTCCTGGGATCCCAACTCACATCCATAGGCGTAGCCAAGGGGGGGTTTTGGGGGTTCAAACCCCCCCCATTGGACCCAAGCCATGACTAGATATTTAAGCTCTATAATACAAAATACTTTTTCTCTCTATATATTTCATATATAGGGTAAGAGAGAAGTAAAATATAATAATTTTCTCTAGCTTAAAAAAAAAAAAAATTAAATAAAACGCAAAAAATTCGAGAAAATTCAAAATTTTCCCTTGAAAAGAATTGATTTTTGTTATGCTTTATAAAAAAATTAAAGCCGCTTAAAATTGATTAAATCCCGCAAATGAAAAATAATAAAAATTATTATATAAATAAATTTTTTATTTTTTTACTTTAAAGAGGTCTGAGATTGGGGTCTGGTCAAGAGAAACACATAGAGGGACACCCCGGTATTTTAGGCCCATATACATAAAATTAAGAGATTAGCATTGTTTATTGGCTGATACGAGTTGATTGAAAAATTGCGGCACTTAATTAAGAAAGGGCGGGCCCGAGCCACCTCGAGGGGGGGGGTCCAGGGGGGGGCGAAGCGAAGGTGGGGTAAGTGGCCAGTCATATATTTCATTAGACGCCTTATACCGCCCTATTAGTCGGGGGGGGGGAGAAATAATCCCAAACCCCCCATCAAAAATTTCTGGCTACGCCTATGCTCACATCCTTTGACTTTTATAATTTACTATTATTTTATTTACATCATCAATTAAGCATTATTTTTGCCATTCATTATATAATAATAATTGAAATAAAATTTTTATTTCATTTCATATTATTAAAATTACTATTAATTAATCAGTAATAACATAGGATCAACTTTATATTTTTTCAGATCTAGTTTTTATTATAATTAAAACTCCACAATCAAAAAAATTGCCCTAATATAATAAAAATAAAAACCGAAACAAAAGTCCTTTTACTATTTCAAGAAATGGTAGAGATTAAGGAAAGTATCTCATTACATTTCCTTAATATCTCTATTCGAATCACAATCGAGCCATATTATTTATATAACTGCATTAACAATAGAAAGAACTTGACTTCTTTCTAAATTGTAGTAGCATTCTAATCTTATCACGTCACCTGATTTGAACCTCGAGGACCCTTAAGATGCTCGTATTCTTCGCTTAGAATAACCATGTTTTCCTTAGTCCTCATTCTTTTCCTTAATGGTTTATTTCCGAAAGAATGAAAATAAAATCTATTAAATTTAAATTAATTTTCTCTAAATAGAAAATTATACTATCACTATTCACTTTTTTTTTTGGATTTTTTTTTTAATTCCGATTGATAACTAGAAGCTAATCCATTAGTAAAATCTCATCTTTGCTTAAGTCGTTTGGGAAGGAATTTCAAAACGATTTGTATGCTAAAGAAAAAAAATTATAAGTCAATCTTTTTTTTTTTTAAATAATATTCAAAAACTTTTAAGCAAATGAACGAAGATTATGTATACTTTAATTAATTTTTACCACTATTAAACTCGAAAGTGAAAGTTTACGAGAGTTTTAACTTAAAAATATTAATTTAATTGATTGCCGAGAGCCTTGTTGGGTCCCGGGACTGTTTATTAATGCCTACGGAAGAAACGATACGTGTGAATACAAGTACTTACTCGATACTTTTCTTACGATACCTACTACTTATGGAATCGATACTTTGGAATCGAGAACCAAGTAGGTATCGGTAAAAAATACTCGTACCGATACTCGGTGCACATACGCGATGATTAGTTAGGTTGGAAGAACATTTACATTTTATTTCGTAATTTTGTACTTTTTTTAAGGTGTTTTTCGGCATCTAAGACCATTTAGACATCCCTATTTATTTCAAATGATTTGGATCAAATGAAATAAATTTGAAAAATTATTTTTGGGTAAATATCTCAAAAACTGATTTTTTTTTTTTGTCGTAATCCAGGGTCTATTCTCTAAAATTGTATTATTATTATTATTATTTTGTTCTATTCGATATGCTACTATATAGTAATTGTTTTTACTTTCTTTTACCTCTATATATGTTAATATGTATATAGAGAGAGAAAGTATTGGATTCATGTCAAAACTTCGATGACGAGATTTTGACGGATAAACACGTTTTGAGGTCCCGTGAATCGAAAAAAGTCGTTTTCGCGACATGGTCTGTCTGTGAACAAAATATCTCAAGAACGAAAAAAGCTAGGAGGTTGAAATTTTATACTTAAGTTAGGCACTCCCATGGGACGTGACAAGAAGCTTTTGAACAAAATTGACCAAAGACTTTACTGATGCACTTTTTCAGTTTTTTTTCGATTTTCTCAAAATTCGCTCCAACGATTTTTTTTTTTTTAATTCAAAAATCAATTATTTTTTAGATTCTCTTTAAAATGTATATTTTAATTTTGTCATTGAAATCTTCTGAAGACCACTTTACTCTTGTACTTCATACAAAAGATAGAAGATGGTTGCCATGGTATCAAAATATAAATATTTTCACATAGGCTTACTTATAAATTTTACATCTTGAAAATCGAATGTACCGTACTGTCAGAAACTAAATATAGGTCGGCACAAAAAATCTGGTGTGAAAGCAGATTTTTTTATTATATCAATATTATCAGTAGGCCTACTTACTGCTGTTTTTATTTACTTTTAATTGTACGAAAAAACCGACCTATACGATATTTTTCAATTCATACCGAGTTGGTATCGATACTTTGCGACCGATATGGTATCGAGTAAGTTTCGATACCTCAGTGGTATCGTTTCATCTCTATTAATACCTGATTGATGAAAAGAGAAGTCTGGTGGAAGTGTTTATTGTTTTAGCAGTTAAAGGCCGGTTGATTCACGTCTAGTCGATAGTGAGGTATTAGAAAAGTTTTGTGTAGTTAGCAATTTAATAAAGACATCATTTATCAAAATTATTAAAATTAAAATAAATATTAAAATTAAAATAATTAATTAATGTTAATTTTAATTTAATTTTCCAAAAAAAAAAATAAATAAATAAACAAGGCTTGTGTTTCTAATTTCACCCCTTAGTTAAGCCTTATACCGAACTTTGGGTCTTAGCTAATTAACTACTATCTGGCTCTTATTTATTCATATAATTAGCTTTGTGAAAAGACTCGAAAGTCATAGTCAAGGAGCTTATCCAGGGGAGGGTTAGTTAATTAGAAGTGAAGCAACCGGCCCTTAGAGTAGAAATAATTTTTAATCTCGGAGAATGTTCCCACTATTAAATTTAGATAAAAATCCTTCAAAAGATTCATAAAGTACCCTCCATCTTTTATTTAATTTTTTTCAAATTTGTGATTATTTTTTTTATCGAAAGAACATGTAAAATGATTATTACTTTATCTTACCTCTATATATATATATGTTAATATATAGAGAGAGAAAGTATTGGATTCATGTCGAAAATTCGATGTCGAGATTTTGATGGATATTCACGTTTTGAGGTCCCCTGAATCCAAAAAAGTGGTTTTCGCGACATGATCTGTCTGTGTGTCTGTCTGTCTGTGAACAAAATATCTCAAGAACGAAAAAAGTTAGGAAGTTGAAATTTTATATCTAAGTTAGGCACCCCCCTAGGACGCGACACGAAGCGAACAAAATCAGCCAAAGAGTACTAAGTACTTTACTGATGTACTTTTTCAGTTTTTTTCGATTTTCTCTAAATTTGATCCAACGATTTTTTTTTTTTAATTCAAAAAATCAATTATATTTCTCTTTAAAATGTATATTCTCATTTTGTCATTGAAATCTTCTGAAGACCACTTTACTCTTTGTACTCCATAGAAAAGATAGGAGAAATGGTTGCCATGGTAACAAAATATAAATATTTTGCCATACTTATAAATTTTACATCTTGAATTCAATTGTACCCTACTGTCGGAAACTAAATACATGTCGACACAAAAAATCTGGTGTGATAAGCACAGTACACAACTTTTGATTACCGAAGGTAAGAGAAAGTTGTGTGCTGTACGCCAGTCACACCAGATTTTTTTTTAAATCTTATTTTATAATCTCATCTAATATATGGGTTGAATTAACTCATTTCGAAAACGAATCCCTGACAAAGCTTGAACCATTAATTTTTTTTTCTTTTTATCATTATGAAAATTTAAGGTTTCTATTATTTCCATTTTATTTAAATCTTAGCGTTATCGATAGGACGCAGATCCGCATTTTGGTGAAAGTTTACGAGATGCAGATGAAGGGATATGCATGTATGTGTGTGTGTACGTGTGTGATACCATAAACTTCTACATAAATACGGATCTGCGTTATTTCGATAAACGAAAAATCTAAATAAAAGCAAGCTGCATTTGAAATTTGCTGACATTATTCATCTATTTTGTAAAAAATAAAATATTTGAAAAATACCTTGGAATGTGAATTCAACATTTAGATTTAATAAATTAATTAATGTAAACAAAAACGTAATTCCTACTTTTGCCTACAATAGTCGAAGTTTTCTTTTCTTCTTGTAATTAAAAATAAAAATAAACACACTAGATTTAGTTTAAAAAGGAGCTTTATTTTGGTTTATGTACATTTCGATGTTAAATCATCATCATCAGAACCTTATTGTTATTGTCGAATACTATTTATAGTATACAGGGTCCCAGACAGACTTGACGGGCCCCGGGACTACATAATAATTCGGACCCCCCTATAAGCTTTTTTTATGTAATGTAAACCGCTATTGTGGGCTTCATGTCAACAATTTTTTCCACAGTTTTTGACATAATTTTTAACACAGTTATACATAGCTTTTAATATTTATATATTGATAAATAGAGGGCTCGCTGGTGTAGTGGGCTAGGGTGTCAGCTTCTGCAAAGAAGGTCCCTGTTCAAATCCTTGTATAATGGATGACGACTATCCTTTTCCTTAAAGGCCTCAGGAGTGGATAGGGGTCTATTATATAAAATTATACCCGAGAGGATATATAAAAATACTTTTATTTTGTATTGCAGTATTCACAATAATTTGAACGGCAGGGCGTTCACAAATTTTGATACACTGGTTGGCCGAATTGGTTTGGTACAAGTGAGATAAAAATATACTTTAATATTAGATGGTGGTCTTTGAGACACAAAGGTGGAAATCGGTCTGCCGGCTGGGCGCGGCTCTGGGCAGCGCTAAGCCGATGGTAAGGGAGAAGGAAGTGCAGAGTTGGCCTATTGACTAGCACGTGGCTGGAATGTGCTTATTTAGCACCTTAACAAGACATGATTTCTCTAGAATATATTATTACTGATAAGTTATAAAAAAAAATAGAAAGTCTGATGTGGCCAGCACTACATTCCTTCCCCCTTAAGAGAAAGCAAGAGGGTTTCAATCCTCTTGTTTTCTACTTAAGTAGGTTATTATTAAATGTTTTATTGATGAACATAAGAAGATTTAAATTTCCAAAATACATTTCATCCTTTTTTTTTTTTTAATTGATAAATGAATAGTGGTGTATGCAAATCTGGCATAACTATTGACCCTTCATCATCTATCAAGCAACATATTCCTAATATGATAGTTCATTTAAAACATTTATTCGATCGTTTAAAATATTTAATTACTTATTCATATATAATATTTATTATTTGGAACAATTATTTGACATTTAACCCTTATTGATTATTTGAAATATTTATTTAATTATTTAAAGTATTTATTTAATTATTTAAAATATTTATTTATTTATTCAAATTAATTATTTATTTATTTATTTATAATATTTATTCAATTATTCAAATTAAATATTTATTCATTTATTTAAAATATTTATTTAATTATTCATTTATCATATTTATTTAATTATTCAAAATAATTATTCATTCAATTTAATTTATTTAATTTATTTAAAAAATTTATTTAAAATATTTAATTATTTGTTCATATAAAATATTTATTTAATTAAAACATATTTATTTAATTATTATTTATCATATTTATTTAATTATTCAGATTAATTATCTATTTATATGTTTTCTCTCTTTTTTTTTTACGCGTGTGTCTGGTTGTAGTCAGTGTCTGACCCTACTAATAAAAATAAAGATAAAAATGAAATAATGTGAAATGTCTGACTGTCTTATAATATGCCCTATAAGGGAAGTTTAAGATTTTCATTAAAATTCTTCTATTTTTTTTTTTTTTTTTTTTACCTGGAGGATAACGTCTGTAAATAAAATAAGTAAATATGTGTTCTCATTTGAGATTATCAATTAAGTACGAATAGATCGCAGGAGAGAAAAAACCCATTACGGTATCATAGAGTAGGAATTCAACATATTCAGAAAAGAATTATCCTAATCTTTACACAATGGAGATTAAATAATACAGAGATATATTAATAAAATAAAAGAGACGAGATCTTTATTTAATAAAAAATAATTTAATTTAAAAAATTTTTTTTTTTTTTATAAGCATTTAATTATTTAAAAGATTTTGAAATTTTGGTTTACGCGTTGATTAATTAAAAGTATTTATTCTAGCTTGGAAATTTAAAATGGTGTTTTGTTCTCGGGGTCAAAAGAAATTTTACTTGAAATTTATTCATTTGAATTTACCTAAGTTTAATTTTATAAAATTTTATTTAAGAAGAATAAGATAATTTAAGTTTATAAAATTTTTTTGTTTATAAAGTTAATTAATTTTAATAAAATAATAAAATAAGTTTGGGCTTAAGAAAAATAATTGCATATTAATATCAATTCTTTAAAAGCAAAAGACTGAATAAGCTCTCCTTTCTGTGTTTTCTTTCCTTAAGATTTTGAAGTGTTTAATTTCAAGGCTAAATAGCATCTGATTCTACGTGTTTAAAAGAAGAATAGAATTATTATTTAATATCGAAAATTTTTTGAAATTTAATTAAATTTGTGTAATTATATCTTAATAAGGGTAGACAGCTGACTAACACACGATTGAAAGGAATGGATTCATTATTAGTAAATTTAATTTGGTAAAAGAGAGATAGCAAATTTCTAATATACATGTGGGTGTATATAAATATTCTCATTTTTTTTTTTTTTTGAGAGATCAATTTAACCTTTTTAAATACAATATTTTGATATGATAAGATAATCTAGTTAGTTTATTTGAACATAGAATTTCATTATACTGGTATAAAATCGTATATATTTTTTTTTTTTTCAAAATTTTATATGAAATATTTAGTAAATTTATTCATGTGCTAAATTTTATTTGTCATTAAATGTATAATGAAGTTCTTTGTTTTTATTTATTATTTTTTTTTTTTTTATATAGATGTCTTACAACTAGTTTGATTTCATTAAAATCTTAATTAAACTTATATATTTTGAAAAGATAATAAATTGATTATATGATTAGTGAATCTATTAACAATACTACATGTATAAGCACTTTTCTCTTTTGTATATTTTTTTTTCTTTATACTCTGATATATATTTGAAAATATATTTATTATATTTATTAATTAGCAATAGGTATTATATAAATTATTTATTTCTACTTAGCTCAAATATAATTGAAAAGTTATTATTATTATTATTTATCCTTTTGTAATGAGTTTTTAGGAATTATTCAATTTTCCTTTTTTTTTTTTATTATGGTTATAAATGGTTTTAACCTATTGTTATGTACTATATAATTCTTATTATTCTTTCTAATGGTAGAGTTCACTTTTGAATTCACTTTTATCACTGTGTAAGGTCCACTATATAAGTTTGAAAGTTTTTTTGTTTGACCTTTTTGTATGACACTATTTTTTAATAACACTTTTTGGTTTATTTTAGGGTAAAAAGGATTCAATTTTTTATCATAATTTATTTTAGTTTTATTTTTATTGGATAATAAATTATCTTTGGCTGTTCTATGCGAAACTCGAAATTTATTTATAAGATCATGGTAGTAACTATCATAATTATATAATGGTTCAGGGTCCTTTGTTATAGATTTGGGTAAATTAGCAGGTTTTCCATATAATAATTCGAATGGGGTATAATTAGTAGCAGGATGGATAGTGGTATTATATACAAATGTGGCATAATCAAGATAAGACGACCAGTATGTATTGTCATTTGAAACGTAATTTCTTAAATATTCTTTTAATGTTCTATGAAATCTTTCTAACGAGCCATTGCTCTGAGGATGATATGCTGACGTCTGTAATTTTTTTATCTTTAATATTTTACATATGCTTTTAAATAGATCTGATGTAAAATTTGTGCCTTGGTCAGTGACCAATTGTTTTGGTAATCCATATTTACATACTATTTGAGTAATGAAATTTTTAGCTACTGTTTCAGAAGTTTGGTCTTCTAAAGGAATTGCAATAGTAAATTTTGTTAATTCGTCTTGACATGTTAAAATATATTTTTTATTATCATAAGTATTTGGTAATGGTCCTACTATGTCTAAATAAATTTTATTGAAAGGACTATCTGAAGTTGTGGTTATTTCCATTGGCATTTTTGTGTTTCTAGATATTTTATTTTTCTGACAAGTTTGGCAATTTTTTACATAGTTAATTATATCCTTTATCATGCCATTCCAAAAATAATGTTG
>JAKCPI010014354.1:0-48613 GCA_023213315.1 Euborellia annulipes | reverse complement strand
TGAGGAATCTGTTACTAGGGAGGAGATTATCCTTCACTCCTTTATCATATATTCCTTGCTTGCTATCTTTTTTTTACTAACAATTGTAAGTCATACTGATTCATCTTGCAACATATTTATCTAATTGTCTTTCTTCTTTTCTTTCTAGTTTCATTTGAAGGGGCAAGCAAGCCCCTCTGCCTGCTAATCGAAACGACCTTTTAGTCTTGGCAGAAAGAGAGGCGTTCGTGTTGGCAACAAACAGGACAGGTGTCGGTCGTTTTGGGCCAGGATCTCTAGAAATTCGGCATTTTGGTAAATAGATTTATTATTATTTAGTTTGATTTATTCTTTAAGGAGTAAATTAGAGATAGTTTAAAAATATTTACGAGAAATTCATTTTAGTGCATAATAAAATGCTTTGGTGTTTGTGAACACAAAAAGGGAGGGAGGGAAACGTTCATTTATATTCCTTTGAAATTTACTTTTTAATTATTTTTCATTTGAATATTGCGGAATAAAAAGACAGAAGATTTTAATTTTTCTACTTTTTTGATGTTTTGGTAATTGACGATTAACCTTTTGCATTTAAATGGGCGAGATGGATTACATGAATTCAAGTTTTGCTCAATTTTTAATTAATTATAAAGGTATTACGTTATTTAATCTTACAAACCAGGGCTGTCGTCGTTTCGGTCGGTTTTTTCGAACTTGGCCTCGGATATTAAATTGAAATAAACGTGCATTTTAAATTGACCCATATCTTCTTTAAATTTTAAACGTTTGTTGAAAATTCTCACTCTTTATAAGAGAAGATTTTAATTCTTTCAAATCTCTCTTTGCAAGTGACTCTTATTTAAATTGCAATTTTAATTAAGAGCTATTCTAATAAATGTTTTCTTTTTTTTTCAGATGTACGCGTATCTCGAGTGCAATAGTGATTAAGTGTTAAGTGTTAAGTGTGGAGCTGAAGCTGAGCACGGATGTTGGTGCTTCGTGCAACGTCGCAGAGCTGCGCTGGTAAATGTTTTTTTCGAGCTTCGAGGACCAACAGAACAAAGTAAGCTTTAGCATGGTGCAAAGGATATTAAAGGGGTTTAGTGGGATGCACCATGCCAACGAGAGGGATTTTGTTTTATTTTATAACCTGTAGCTATTCCTCGTGAATCTATCAGTGGAGAAATCAACGAGAATTTCCCTCATTCTAGGCCTCTTTTGGATATTCGTTGTCGTTGTTGTTATTTGCTTCAGGTGTCTTGTCCCTTTTCTAATCATTAGGTAGTTCATTTGTTGATAGGATCCCTTGATTTGTTGGCAATTTAGGGTCCAAATAGAGAGCTTAAATGAAAGATTTTCTCGTTGATTCCTTCCATGAACGATTCATAAGGAGATGCGGTCAGATCTGATAGAAAGATCAAAGCCCAGGTTCTCAAGTGTTTTTGTTGTTTTTTAACGAAAAGACGTCTTGTTGACTCATTCGGGAGTCTGATATGTTTTTGTATCTTTGAGGGTGGGTTTGAGGTGGCTCTATGCGCTTAAATGAGCCAGGGAAGGTTGCAGTTTCTCCAGGAATAGCCTGGGGGGTTCAAATTGCAATCCTTTTGAGGCTAGGGATAGACCCGAGGGCTCCACCGATCTGATGGTGGGGACGGGGTCACACACGCATTTATTCTTCGTCTTTTCTGATTGTAGAGTAGGTAGGATCTCTTCCAGGTTGGCCCCCGACACTCTTTTGCCCGTAATCCAAAAAATCACCTTCATTCTCCCGGCTTTGGCGGTATTTTTTTTTTATTTCTATTAGAAAGGCAAAACTTTTTTGCTCTGTTTTTATTTTTAGTGTTGATTTTTAATTTAGTGAATATGTGAGTGTGATTTAAGTGTTAAAGAATAGCAATGAATTATCTCGCTAATGAAAGGTAAATATTTACTATATAAATGCATTTGACCTCTAACTTCACCTTTTTATAAACTAATTCTCTAATTTCTTTTTTAGGATGCTTAATAAATAAAAAAAGTAAAAAATGATTATCGAAGAACTAAAAGTGAGATGACTGATGTGCTTAGTTACTAGCGATAGTGAAAAATAAAAATTTTTCTTTTAATTCTTCAAAGTCTACAATACGATGAATAAAAGACGCAAAGTTGACTGTGACGTCACAACTCATATATTAGAATAGAAATCTTTTATTTGCCTTTTGCAAAGACTCTGATCTCAAAATCTTTTAAATTTGTTCCTTTATTCTCTAATTCTCGAATTCTTTTTACACACCAATCAAATACTTAAAGGTAAATTTGTTAATAATATTGTATAAATTTAATATCAAGAGTCGCGGGAGCGACTCGTCGCCGAGCAAGTAAAAAGCAAAAGAAAGCAAAGAAACTCTTAATACTACCATTTAGTTGACATTCCAATAGATGCCAATGGCCCATTGCATTTAGATGGACGAGTCGTCCCTAGACTATATTATCAAGAATGATTTTAAATCCTTAATAAAAGATAGGGACGTGAAAAAATTTTTTTGAGAAACTTTCCTCTTTCTGGGCGAATATCTCAAAAAAGGTTTTAAGATATCGGAGCCAAATTTTTTTTATATTAAACTAGAATAAATAAGGATTATTTTGAGCACGAATTCAAAAAAAAAATTCCAGTCCCAAAAAGAATGGCAGAGGCTCAAAGTTGAGATTTTGCCGATTTCGGAAGGTCAAAAGTTAGTCTCTTATTTTTCCTTTTTTTTTTTTTCTTTTCATTCTTTTCTTCAATTTTCAAATTTTTAGACAAAGCTACAGGTTTCCCTGCTGGACCGATTTGGATGAAATTTAAAATACAAATAGATACTATCAAAAACCCGATACCTTTGATATAAAATTTCATTTTGGATCAAAAGTGACTTTTTGAGAGGTATTCAAAATTTCAAATTTGTCCTATCTTTAACATGGCGAAAAGACAATTCTAACTATTTTGCTCCCTGATGACGTCATCTAGGAACATATATATTAATATTAGTAATTTTCATCCCTAATGGAATAAAATTTTTTAGGATGGATCCCTTCAGATAGAAATAGATTAACGTGATAAGAAGAGGTGCTACCAACATAACAAAAATAAAACCTAAAATTTTATAAAATTTGGTGAAATCCTAGTTTATCGTTTTGAATGGATACCAAACGATGTATTTACATTCTACCAACATAACAAAATAAAAAACCTAAAATTTTATAAAATTTAGGGAAATCCTATGTTTATCGTTTTGAATGGATACCAAACGATGTATTTACATTCTACCAACATAACAAAAATAAAAAACCTAAAATTTTATAAAATTTAGGTGAAATCCTATGTTTATCGTTTTGAATGGATACCAAACGATGTATTTACATTCTACCAACATAACAAAAATAAAAAACCTAAAATTTTATAAAATTTGGTGAAATCCTATGTTTATCGTTTTGAATGGATACTAAACGATGTATTTACATTCTACCAACATAACAAAAATAAAAACCTAAAATTTTATAAAATTTAGGGAAATCCTATGTTTATCGTTTTGAATGGATACCAAACGATGTATTTACATTCTACCAACATAACAAAAATAAAAAACCTAAAATTTTATAAAATTTAGGGGAAATCCTATGTTTATCGTTTTGAATAGATACCAAACGATGTATTTACATCCTACCAACATAACAAAAATAAAAAACCTAAAATTTTATAAAATTTGGTGAAATCCTATGTTTATCGTTTTGAATTAATACCAAATGATGTATTTATTTTTTACTGTTTGGAATGCATATTAAAATATCTATTCATGGGATAACTTAATATTTAATAAACAAAAATTATTAAATAATATTTAAATGCAATATTTCACAAAAAGAAGTGAAATCTCAGCCAAAAACATCGGAGATGCAAAAGGGGCGCCTCGCATTATTTTTGCCCAGCGTCGAGGTGAAATCAAAGAATGCGCCTCGCTTTTCTGATTTATATAAAAGCGAGGATATATGAAACAAATAAAATTCTGTAGGGGTTTTATTTAAGTGAAAATATTTCCTCGCTTTTATATAAATCAGAAAAGCGAGGCGCATTTTTTTGATTTCACCTCGACGCTGGGCAAAAATAATGCGAGGCGCCCCTTTTTGCATCTCCGATGTTTTTGGCTGAGATAAAAAGTGTAGAGATGTAAGTATTTGTTTGTTTATTAATAATTTGATTGAATCTTTTTCCAGGTTGGACGACGATATTCTAAGAAATTCGATCCACGAGTGAAATGCAATTCAGAAGGAAATTTATTTCTAAATTGTAAATAGAAGTTTATTCAGATTGACAAACTTGCATTAACTTCCAGCTGTTTTTATTTCAATACTAATCAAACGATTGGAAATATTCTTTTCTCAATTTGCTCATCACAAATCCATATCTGGGAGGTCAGATCTCTTTACAAATAGAAATTGATGGATAACCAGCGGGAACAAATTCAATTTTTGTGGAGAGAGAATTCATACCCATCATCAAGATATTTATTTTCCTAAACTAAAGAGAATAATCTCGAAAGAATACAAGCAGCTCGAGAGAAGGGCATCTACTCAATGGATATAAGGGCTCTACGAAGAAGAGGCTCTTTGGAGAGCATGGAAGGAACCTCTATGCGCGGTGCACCCTAGAAACGATGTCATATCTAAAAGACACGGCTAATACTTCCAAATTAAACTCTTTAAAGCAAAACATAAATATTGTTTTTTATTATTTTTGCGTTTTATATAAAAAATAGAATAAAAAAAACTTAAACTAATACAGTAGTTAGCCGTTTTCAGGGATGGGCGTTAATCAGTTACATGTATTTGAAATACAAGATACCAAATACAATATTAATTGGTATCTTGTATCTCGTTACAGCATAGGCAAAGTAATTGCTATCTTGTATTTCGTTACATTTTTTTAGTAATTGGTATCTGAAATTCGAGATACCAAATACTTTTTTTTTTTTTTTAATTTGCCGCCGTATAAAAAGTCTTGTAAAGGGAGCTGAAATCGTTTTAATTTATTTAATATTATTGTATGTAATCGTCGTGGGTTCTCTGCTCCGAATCTTAGTAAAAAACCAGTAACAGAAGTCAATCAAAACGCCAAATTTTCTCTCTTCGTTAAAAAACTCTTTTTCCTTTCTTCTTTCAACCAGCTCTCAACGACTAAATCTTTGTTCTTCTGCCCCAGTTGAAAGATTGTTTTCATTTGCGGGTTTATTCATTCTCCATCAAGGTCCAGATTATCCGACAAAACTTTTGAAAACTTGGTTTTTTTTTGAAGCCTTTTCATTTTTTATAAATAAATTTTTTTTAATATCATGATTAATTTTATTGTTTTCGATTTTCCAAAGGTATTTTCCAATCAGCGTTGGGCAAATTGTCTACTTTACTTTCTCTACGCGTAGACAATGTATGTAGACTAATGAACAATATCCATGTAGACAAAGTAGACAATTAAAATTTAAAAATTTGGCGGGACTAACAACACCATAATTTTTTATGTATCGTCATAAATATAATTTTTTGATACTAATATACCCGAAAATCAATAGATAAAGAGTGATTTTACAATTTTTCTATTCCGCTTTAAGCGAGAATATTGGAGTAACGAACACTGAATAAATTGTATATATATATAAAATTTAGTGTTCGTTACTCCAATATTCTCGCTTAAAGTGGAATATCAAATATAGGGAGATATTGGGTGAAAAAGAAACATCTTCCAGCGTTGATAAAGGCGGTATTCTTAATTTTAAGTGACTTTTATTTGAATTAAATATTAGAAGCTGTATTATGCAGGTTTTTTTTTTGCAAAAAAGACACACTGCAACATATTTTTCATTTTGTTTCCCTAATTCAAATTTTAATTCATTAACATGTCTGTTTATTGGTCTTCCGCGTTTAGACATTTTTATGTATATGAATTTCTAGGCTGTTTCTAGAAATGACAGATCACTGATCTGAGATGAGAGCCAATGAAAATAAGCGCTGAGCCATTTGTCTACATTGTCTACGTCTTTGTCTACATTGTCTACTACTAGGGATTTGTCCATGTCATGAAGTAGACAAATCAAAATATGCTTAATTTGCCCAACACTGTTTCCAATATAAGTTTAGCTGCCACTTTCCTAAACTAAATTTATTTAGGGTTCCAGAATTACCCCACCAAAAGAATTTTAAAATCAAGGAAAAATTTGTTTGTAATTGGTATTTTCAATGTATTTGAAATACGTAATTGGTATTTTGTATCTCGTTACACAAACCCGTGAATAATTGGTATCTTGTATTTCGTTACAAAAATCTGAAGTAATTGGTATTTTGTATCTCGTTACTCAAAATCGAGTAACTTGCCCATCCCTGGCCGTTTTCAAACTTAAAATTAACAAAAAACTGTTGAAGAAATGGATTTTCAACGAGAGGAGATCAAACAAATTAGTCCGTAGCTTTAAGGCATCAGCCCTTCAGCCCTCTAAAGGCTAGAAATATTTGTAGGGATTAAATGGGAAAAACAACAGGCCAATGGATGTCAGATCACCCAGCATGTAGAATCCCTCGATTTGTCTCTCAACTCAAATATAATTTGGACAAAAAAAAAAACAAAAATAAACAACATCTCAACTTTTTGTTCTCTACAATTAAAAAAAACCTCCATCAGTGAAAAGGAAATTTCATAAGAGTATTAAAAAAACACCAGAACAAGAAATATATAGAAAACTAATCAAACTAGATAATAAGAGAGAAATTCACAATGCAGCAAATTGAAATGTCTTCTCTAAAAACTCCATTATCTGGAATATGAAAACTTAAAAGAAAAACTAGAAGAGATTTTCTTATGGAAATATTGAAAACGACCACGAGAGAAAGCGCAAACTTCAAAAACTCCTCAAATACTAGCGAACTCTACGCACAAACGAAAATATTGATATTTCTTTATTTTTACTTTCTCCTACCTGTATATATATATTAAACACAGACACGATCACACACACAAACACCCAATCTAAATCTCAGGAACATATCCAAGCCCCTAACATATCCGCTAACCAAACCAATAACACCTCGACTTGGGGAGGCAGATCGAGGCCTCGTAGCAAGGGCGGATACAAGGGGGGGGGGGGGTAAAAGGGGTAATTACCCCCCCCCCCGAGATTTGAAAAAAATACTTTTTTTTTTTCAAAAAAAAAATTTATTTTTAATGTAAAATTTTAAAAATTAATACTTAAAAATTTGATTTGTATTTATATTCTGGGAAACAAGTACAGAATGCGCCTTTAAATTACCGAAATTAAGAAAAAAAGTGGTGTGTGTACGCGCGTTAGAAGTTATACTTCTTTGGAGTATGAAAAAAATCTAAAATAATAAAAATGCTGTAATGATCGTAGATAAATATTAAAATCAAACAACAATCAAAAAGGTTTCAAAGATTTTATTAAAGTAACAAGTGACTAGTTCTTTTTATATCGATATTAGCTCTTTGTTCATGATTCTTTTGGTCTTCGATCCTGATTCTTTCGGTCTTCCATTCGTTCTTTTTTTTATTTTCAAACAAAGAGCGCCAGAGAGCGCTGGTGTTCATGACTCCATCATTCTTAGACTCAAAATTAATTTGGCGTCCACATATTAAACAAATGATTCAAAAATGTCTTTAGGATTTAAGAATAATAAAAACGCTCTCGCATACTTCTTGGGGAGGGCATCCAAACTCGCTTCTCCTTATATATAGAGCTCTGATTCGCTCAAAAATAGAATATGGCAGTTTTCTTTGCTGAGCAGCATGTAATACCCTACTTTAGAAAATTGATAGAGTGCAATTTCAATCTCTGCGCTACTGTATGGGATACTTTAAAATTACTCCTACTAATGCTATCCTTATAGAAGCCAACGAGCCGCTTCTCGGGATCCTTTAATAAGTTATTAAAAAAATTATAGCTTGATGTTCCAATAATCTCTTATCTATTTAATTCATTTATTAAAAAAAACGCATTGAAAAATTCCTTATAATAGTCTAGTTTTTTTTAAAGTACGTTTAGACGTCGCTCCTGAACCCCCTTAAGAAACTTACTGAAGATGACAACCGAAACATTTGCCTTGATTCAACTGTAAAGGTGTTCGACTAAAAGCTGGAAATGAAAGGAAAAGACAAAAGGATGAAGAAATTATCATAATTTTTTTTTTTTTTTTTTTTTTTTGTCCTGAGTATGTATAATTTGAAAAATATTTATTACATTAACGAATACAAATCATCATATTATACAAAAAATTAAATTCGGACAATCAATGTTATCTCCCTCAATTTAATAGAAATTTGTCCGAAGGTATTAAAAAAAAATAAAAATAAAAATAAAAAATAATAAAAAAAAAAAATGTATAATAAAAAGTGAACACAGAAAATTTAGACAAATAATCCAACACCTAAAAAATAATAAAATTATATTTAATAATAATATTAACATATATAAAATGTAACGCTATTATATATATATATAAGAAAATTTGTATGTGCTTATATAGATATATATAAAATGACAATTTATTTTTATTTTTTTGTATAACAGATCGATCAATAAGTTCCAGAACTAACCAACAGATGGTGCTACTAATAACAAATTCATACCAATTTCAGTTAGTACCAACCTTTCAAAATTTCATTGTGTCAATGATGCTATTTTCAAAATTATATTGCTTTTTTAATAGGAAAAAAATACCTTAGGACGGAAAAGAGCCCAGATAACACTTTTTAAGCCATTCTGTTTTTATTTCAAATAGCAGCTTCATGAAATTTTAGAAACATAAAAGTTGATACTAACTGAGAATAGTATGAATTTGTTATTAATGACATCTGTTGACCAA
Source organism: Euborellia annulipes (assembly GCA_023213315.1). Classification (NCBI taxonomy): domain Eukaryota; kingdom Metazoa; phylum Arthropoda; class Insecta; order Dermaptera; family Anisolabididae; genus Euborellia; species Euborellia annulipes. The sequence goes on along the minus strand of JAKCPI010014354.1, from coordinate 39,760 downwards.
TCCCGGAACTTATTGATCGATGAGTTATATATAAGCCTCAATTACGAGGTTATTTGTATGTATATATATATATAATATATTTATAAAAAAAAAAAGAAAAAATCAATTGATATACAAATTTATTGCTTGTTGATTTATTATTTTTTTTTTTTATCAATCTCAAAATTCTTTTAACTATCACAAGTATATATTTATGTTTAGTTTGTACGAAGAAAAAGAATAAAGAGTGTTGTGCTAAAATAGTGAGATTTAAAAAAAAAAAACTAGCCAAAATTCAGCTTTTTTTTTTTTTTTTGATCTGAATAAGGCACTAAGATTTGATTGTCTGTTTGCGAATTATACTTTCTTTTATATATCTAAAAAAAAGTCTCTATATATATATATATATTTTATTTCTTTTTTTGTATAAATATCAAAGTATTTATTTATATATAACAAGGCACCTTTTGTTGGATGGATTCATGATAATATTTAGTTTCTTTTTACATAAAAAAAAAAATTGAGCGTTTTAGATAATGTTTTACAAAAAAAAAAAGGATTGAATTTGATATTTAGAATCTAAACGTAGAACGGTACAAATTTTATAGCCAGTATGATAAAGAATAAAATAGATACATTTTATTAGAATTAAATGAAGATTATAACCAGTATTTCTTCTTTTAATCACAGACACAACTCGAAGGGTATACCAAACACTCTTTATAAAAGAAAAAGCAACAAACTTTCTTTTTTTTTTCATATTACAATATCCAGATATAACATGAAATTTGGAGATCAAAAAAAAGAAAAAAATAAGAGAAAGTAAGAAGAGTGTTGGTTTTCAAAAAGTTATCTGCTTTTAACGAGATCAGTTTGTGTTTGATTGAACAAATCATACTTCCTGGAATCGAATCCGGATGACAAACTTGGTGTGTTTATTATACTAAAAAATCTTGGTTATATCTAATCAAACACAAATTCATCTCGCAAATAGCTTTTATTTAAATAAATTCATGAAAAAATGTCAGAAACAACCAGAGGTGGACTTGCATAAAATCTAAAGACGTATTTTCAATACATTTTTTATTTTATTTCAAGTTATTTTAGAGTATTTTGGTAATAAAATATAAAAAACTTTAAATTTCTTTTATCTTTTTAAAAAATTTGTAACATATCACTTAGTGTATCTTTTCAATTCATTAAAAGGCGGCTACACACGTAACTGCACACTTGACAAGCATGCATGTGCAATCTTTCTGTACCAGCATGCACGGCTTGTGCAAGCAACAGCTTACGCCGAAAATTAACCTAAAAATGTCAAATCCTGAAGGCTATTTATTCGAAGATAACAAGAAATACTCACTTGCTTGAAACAGAGACACAATAAATATGAATATTTAAATTGAAATTTTAAATGAATTAATATATATTAAATAAATATCAAATGTCAAGACGTTTATAAAATGGCGGAGAGTTTCCCTTGCGCAAATATGCTTGTGCATGATTAAAATTCAATCGAGCATCAAGCGGCTTGCACAATTAAAATGCTTGTGCAAAATTCTCCTACAGACGCTACAGTTTGCTTGTACAAAAAGATTTCACGTGGATGCTTGTCAAGTTTGCAGTTACGTGTCTGTCCTAATGTTAGTTAAATATTATATTTCAATTAGAGCAGGCATGTCAAACTCATATGAAATTGCGGGTCACATGATCTATTTTGTACTAAGTTTGTACTGTTAAAAAAAAATTAATAAAGTACAATTGTTTTTATTAAACTCAATGTTATAAGGGGGAAGGAACCGTTTGAGAAAATGCCTTGTATAAAAAAGAAAGGTAAATATTTACATATAAAAAAAAAATTTAATAAAACTCTTGCCTTTGAGAGGCTCCCGGCCCGTCGGGGTCCGTATAAATACAAAATATTATTTATTATATATATAATATTAAAGTTTTAGGCATTTATTTACTTAGATAAAAAAATTATGCATTGAAAATAGTATTTTGCCCATCTCTGCTTAAAAATAAATTTTTTTTAAATATCTTTCTTTATTCCTTGCCCCACAACAACAAAATGGGGTTTATATTTTTGTAAAACATTATCTATAATAAATAAAAAACAAATAATATATATATATAGCAAATCGTATGTCTCATAACACGGCCCTTAACAAAATAACCAAAAGGGCCGGTGAAACAATTAAATGAAATGCATTTATTTTATTTTTTCAATTCGATTGCAAAACAACAGTGAAAACTTAAAACTCTTTTACGAGCTCTGTGTGCAATCTTTATATATATTTATAAAAAAAAAAAAAAATAGAGGTGGTGTAATATAATAGCTGCACTTTGAAGTGAACAAAGCAAAGTGTTTGTTTGTTTGTCAGTCAGTGAGTGCCTTTTAAGAGAGCTCTGAATTGATAGGTGATCGAAGCCGCCATTTTGAGTCCAAATTGACAGGAATAGTGCAACCAGAGTTGGCAAGTAATTTACAGCCGAGTAAATTACACGGTTATTTACAAATAAATAATTCATATTTTTTTAATGTTTTAGAGCATTAACGATGATGTTTTCTTTTTATTTAGTGAATAATATAATAAAAATGTTAATATAATAATTGAAAAATGAAATTCAAAAATTAAATATGGTAACCATAACCTACAACTGTCATTTCATTTGTAAGTATATTTATTATTTTATTTATTTAATTAATATCAGATAATTAAATTCAGTTTGCTTTTATTTTTTTAGGTTTCTGACCTAAACATACCCTGCGTTATTTTTTTAAAAACTCGCGAGTTATTTAAAAAATAAAAAAATGCCGGGTTGTTCTGCTATCAATTGTAGCAATAGAACAGGAAAAACAAAGATGTACAAAAATTTAATAATCTTATATATTTTTTCCAGAGGTTTGTAATAATTACCTTTCGTTTAAAAAATTTAAAATATAATCAAAAATTCTAAAGCTACTAAAATTCATTTGATGTACACGTAAATATTCTACGTCAACAAAAAGAAAATATGGTGATTTAATGACAATTCCTTGCACACTTGGAAATAAATCAGCAGAGAATTTATTTAAAAAAAAACAATGTGATATTTCAATCCAGAGTTGGATTTTATACATGACTGTAGTTTTATATAAAAATCGCGGATAAAATGTATAAAACTATGGCGGATGTATAAAACTCGAATGCGCATGTGCGAATCCGACAAGAAAGAAAATTCATTTATCTTTTAACCTGTTTTTTTTTTTTTTTTTTCAGGGAGCCTAGTTTTATACATGTATAAAACCTTGTATTATACTTGGCTGGATAAAACTTGCCAACTCTACTGCAAACAGGGCGACAGCTCGAAAATTTGACCCAAAATGGCCGCTGCGAATTCACATCTTTATAGAGCCTTACTTTTAAGAGAGAGTTTTAGATAAGAGGTATCAACATCAATTACCAATTATTATATATAAATTTGTTTTTAGAAAATATAACGATAAATTTAAAAAAATTAATAACAATAGTGATAATATTTATATATATATATATATAAGTTTGTATGTGAGTGTGTATATGTGTGTATAGATGTATATAAAAATATTAAATAATGTCGTATGCTGAGTTGATGGACAAGATTAATATATATTTATTTATTATAGCATATATATATATAAATATATACAAAAGGGGTATTTCTACTAATTCTAAAAAATAAAAGAAACATGTTCACTACATGTTTCTTTTAAATTGGACGGTTTGGATTTCATTTTTTTTTTTTTTTTTTTTTTTTTTTTTAAGGGAGAATTAATAAAAAAATAAAAAAAAGACTTGAAAAAAATCCACTAATCCAAACCCTCGGAAAATAATATTACTATTATTATTATTAATTATTATTACGAAATATTAATATTATTATTATTATTAAAATATATATTTATAAAAAATGTTTAGTCGAAATTTATTTATTTATTTATTTTTGTCTGGTTTGTTGTTGATTAGTTGATTAATTCAAGTCGGTTAATTATTTTTTTTTTCTCTCTGAACTCCCTTAGGGATTTTTTTTTTTTTGAGCGCAGTTTTTTATTTATTTTTTTAGTTATTTTTTTTTTTTTATCTTGACCTTTTGGAACCACTTTTGTTAGCCGGACTTTTTTTTTCTACCCAGGTTTTTTTTTTTTTTGTCTGTCGGTTTGTCCTGAGGTGTTTTTGTTATTTCTTTTATTTTATTCTAGTATATAAAAAAATTATTATTATATATATATATATAAAACAAACATTTTAATAAGTATTTGGTTTTATGAAGACATATTTATTATATTCTTTGCACAAAAACTTTGATATTTATTAAAGATCAGTGGTTTTCAACTTTTAAGTTGTACCAAGGGTCGCGGGTTCGCATACCGTCTCATGCGACAATTTATTTCAATTGGATTAGCTACCAATCCAATCCGGGGTCTAAATTACCTTCGTTACCGAAAAATATGGGATCATATTATTCAAGATTGTTTAATTAAATAAAAAAATATATATATGATGATACCATGAGAAACAATTTAATAATCTTTTATTTATTTTATTTTTTTTAAATTGAATAATAAGCCTGAAGATAATCCCACATAGCTGTCGAGGCTCATTAAAATGGGATGTGTAGACCCCTTATATATTATAGGCTATATGTAAATGGCCTTAGATGCCGAAAAAGACCTTAAATAAAAAAAAAAAATAATAGTCTGAAAGTTTCTTTAAATTTTCCTATTAATGATATTTAAAACAAGAATCGAGAATAAAAAATTGAGAACTAGAGAAGAAAATTGAGGCTAAATGCAAAAATAAAAAAAAATAAATGATTTTTTCGTCAAATCAAATTGAAACATTTCGGAGATGAAAAGTAATAAAAATGTTTCCAAGTCGAGTGCTATATGAATATTTGAATCAATAAGAGTTTGCCTCTGTTTAAGAATTTTATCTCCTAATTTTTATTAACAGGTCAAAAATAAAAATAAACCACTACAATCCTGTGCATGCCCTCGGGCCTTGGTGTAGTGGTTAGTGAGTTGGCCATTTGTACGTAAGGGTCGCGGGTTTGCATCCCGTCTCATGCGACAATTTATTTCAATTGGATTGGCTACCAAATAAATAGAGACGGGGTCTAGTCGATAAAGACCTTAATTAAAAAAAAAAAAAAATACTGTGCATAAATTAGATTGAGGAGAATCTGTCTAATATGTCAATTTATTTTCATCCCCATTTGATTAATTGATGATAGCATTTTAAAAGGAGATTTTTCTCAGCAGAAAACCACTTGATATATCTATTGAAGATTATGTTGAGCAAACAGATACATCAAATAATATAATATCAAAGAATCACAAAGAAAATATAATAATAAATACAAAATACTTATATATATAAAATCCAATTTAAAAAAAAAGTTCAAATATATATATATAATCTAAAAAATTTAAACTTAACTTATATATATATATAAAATAGATATTTTAAAAATTTAAAAAATCTCGTTATTATTAAAAAAAAATTTCTTTTTTTTTTAGGCCAAATAAAGAATATAAATTTTCATCTTAAAAATATGTTAATGTTAAAAAAAAAAGATTAGTCAAAAAAATAATCCAAACTCCTGGGCAAAATATTAAAAAAAAAGTAAAAAAAATTGGAGCCCAGCTAATGTGGATCCAAGGGAGCAAAGATATGAATCTAATTAAAAAAAAAAAAAAACACTATAAAAATAAGTAAAAAAATGATAAGTGTTAGTGTAGTGTGTGTGTGTGTGTGTTCATATTAAAGGCATCATTGTTAGTAATGTCTAGTCTATCATATACATATATAAACATTTATATATGTATATACATATAAAGTACTTAAAATTACTTATCCTTATGAGGATTTTGTAAATGTACAAAAATCTGATAAGCAAAGGGCAGACCGGGCAGGGAAAAAAAATTATTTTTCACACTTTCACATACCTCACAATTTCACACTTTTGTTATTTTATTATTAATAATAAAAAATATTTGTACATTTAGTATTATTTGGTATTTAAAAAAAAAAAAAGAAATTTTCGTGTGTTTGAGCTTAGAAATTTCCTTTTTTTTTTTTTTTTGAAATTCACTGTACAGTGAGCGCCACAATTAAGTCCCCACCTGGTATCTAGAACCTTAAGTATATGGTATATAGTGAAATAATTATAAATTTGAAAAGGTAAAATAAAATCTGGTATTTTATTTTAACTATATACCATACTTAAGGCTCTAGCTCCCAGGGTGGGACTTAATAGTGGCGCTCACTGTACTTATTTATTTCTAATTTGTTTTTTGTTTTGTTTTTAATAATATTCAGTTAATAAATTTTTATTTATTTACATTAATAAAGTGTGAAAAAAATTTCTTTAATAATTAAAAAAAAAAAAAAAAATATTAATAAAATAGAAACAGAGATCAAAAACCTCATGAAATAAATTGTTTGGGATATTAAAAAAAAAAAAAAAAATATATATATATAATAGATAAATAAAGGGCTCTAGTTCTGATAAAAAAGAATGAAAAAAAAACGAAAAAGAAAAGTTACCTTAATTTATAAATCTCAAAATTTGTAATTTTATTCTTGAACTTTTTTTTTAAGGCAGCCAATAAATACACAATTATATTTTTATCGCGACCTCATGAAGCAAGACCAAGTTTATTTTACAAAAATTAATCGTCTATTAAGATGTTAGAATAAAAAGGAACGACAAAACAAAGCTTAATGAAGTTTCCAGATATCAAAACCTTTTTAGTGGCGTTATTTAGGAGGCAAAGGGAGAAGATTGTCGCCCCCCCCCCCTTTCTTTTCAATTTTTTTCTTATTCTAATAAAAATATACATCAAAATAATCTTACAAGATTTTATAGCTTGATAATTGCTAAAATAGCAGCTAATAAACGAAATAATTTTAGCTGCTATTCTTTTACTTACACATTTTCAAAATGATGATAAAGAGTCTTTTTTGTTTGTTATAAAGACAAAATATATTTATTTATTATTTACAAATTTAAGAAAAAAAGATATCTCCCTTCAAACAAAAGTTGAATTAATGCCACAGATTGAATGTGAAGTCAATATCATGTAAGGTTTTTAGAAATTACCATAATGGGCTTCAAACAGGGGCGGATTAAAGGGGAGGGGGCGATTGCCCCCCCCTCCCCCCCGAGAAGAAATTCAAACAGTTATAAAAACCATTAATCTAAAGAAATTATGATTTCCGCTCTTTAATTTCAATTGAATTTGTTACCAATCAATTTAAATAAATAGGAAAGGGGTCTAAATGGCCATAGATGCAGACAAAGTCCTTAATTAAAAAAAAAAAAAAATAAAAATCCGCCCCCCTCCCGACAAAATTGCATTAATTCGCCACTGGCTTCAAATTTAATAAAATAGGCAATTTGTCGATAAATAGTCTGAAGCATACAATAGTTGTGAGTTATCAAAAAAGAAAAATGGGAATAATAAGGGAGGATAATTGTTGTAGTGCAACGTCAGAAATTTGACAAAATGTAAAAATAATATATACATTAGGGTGCATCGAAAAACTCATTTTTTTTTTTTTTTTGAAAATTGCATTAATGGAATGCTCAGCTGTTTTGTCATATTGGATGGGAGGAGTTAACGATTTGCAAAACATCTGTTGATTGTACTGAGGATGATTCTATGTCACTGGAAATATTTACAAATAAACGGATAATACGCAAAAGCATTTATTTTTGGCCGATGTCCTTATAATAAAATTGGTCATCCTTTTACGGCCATTTACAAACAAACTCATTTTTTTTATTTCGAAGTTGTAATAGCGCAGAAAAGTTGCAAATTATATAGACAAAAAAAAAAGAAATAAAAATTATTAAAATTGGTTGACATCTTCCCGGTCTCGGGATAGGCACTGAAGTTTGACAAAATATGAAAAATAAACTTCATTTTTTCAATGTTTGAATTAGATGTTTTCGTAGTGTAATAGTTAGGATAAAAAGGAAGTTACTTCCGGAAGTCAGGTGTGATTGACATCAGTAAGAAAAATAAATATTTTCTTTTTGCAGGATCTTTAATGGCTTGGCGACCGAGCGTGCACAGCTTGTTTCAGTTTCGACCTCTATCGGTCATCATCAGGCCTACAATAGAGAACACAATTCTCATATTTTATATATATACATAAATTCAAAGTGGACCCTTTCCCTTCGGTCAACATCAATATCACATATATAAGCATTTTTACAAATTTTACATTTACAGTCGTTAAAAGTTTTTTTCTCTTTTCCTTTATAAAATCTTTTCATTATCTTTTTTAATTTATTTGGACTTTCCAAAAACTGAGCTATTTTTACCCTTTTTGAAAAGTCCAAATAAATTAAAAAAGATAATGAAAAGATTTTATAAAGGAAAAGAGAAAAACTTTTAACGACTGTAAATGTAAAATTTGTAAAAATGCTTATATATGTGATATTGATGTTGACATGTGCCCTTATAGGTACTAGAATGGTTGTAGATAAGAGTTGTCTCCACTTTGAATTTATGTATATATATAAAATATGAGAATTGTGTTCTCTATTGTAGGCCTGATGATGACCGATAGAGGTCGAAACTGAAACAAGCTGTGCACGCTCGGTCGCCAAGCCATTAAAGATCCTGCAAAAAGAAAATATTTATTTTTCTTACTGATGTCAACCACACCTGACTTCCGGAAGTAACTTCCTTTTTATCCTAATTAGATTGTTTCTCCGGCCGTTTCTACTCAGTAGTGTAATAGTACATTTACTAATTATTTATCAAATACCAAAAAATGGGTAAAAATGTTTTACTTTTTCATTATTTTTGCAAATTTTGGAACCCGGAAGATATCAACCATTTTATTTTTTTTGTTTATATATTCGCAACTTTTCCGCCCTATTATTATAAGTTTGAAAAAAAACATGAGTTTTTTCGGGCTATCTTTTTATATATATATATATATATTTGCAATGCCCTATCGCTATTAGCCTCCGAGCTAATTACAGAAAGGTGAAATAAATTTATACCTCAGCATTAAAAGAGTTTTTTAAACATCTTTTTAAGCACAATAATTTTTTATTTACACTATGCCTACGTTTCGGGGACTAAACCAACTCATCATAAGGACAAAAATGTAATTTCTCTATCTCCTTGAGGTGTTAGTTCACTGCGATGGTGGGAACTCAGACACGATATCAAGTATATTGTACAATTTACACTCTTATTAAATCTAACAACTCAGTGATAGAGAAATTAAATTTTTTCCCTGAAGATAGACATAATGAAAAGCTTCTTCATTCTCTAATAAATCAACACCCAGAATTTTTTATTTGAAATCTCTGAAGCCACACAACAATTTATCCTCCTTATATAATCAGAAGAAATTGTTTAACATCTTGAAAATTTTAAGAAGATAATGCTATTTATTGGCTGCCTAGTGATTGAACAAATCTCAATTCATGAGTTGATTTCTATTTTATCAATAATAAATAATAAATGTCACCGGTCTCCCCCCTGGACGAAAGTTATCTTGTATATATTTTTCGTGACTTGTTTCTTTTTTTCTTTCTTCTTTTGAGTGAGATGAACGATCCGAGGAATCAGGATCTAGTTGATAGAAATAGCGACGACGAATGAATTAGATGACGATGAGCGATCGATGGATTCGTTTTTTGGTTGTCCCTATTTCTATAACCAGGTGAGCATATTATCCGGTTTGCTGTTTGGGTTGATTAGCGATTGAACATCATCAAGAATGTCGCTTGAAAATTCTTCGCCAAGCTAAAACAATTTCAGAAAAAAAAAAACAAAAACAAAATAGCGATTAGAAATATTATTTAAAATCACATTAAACAAATACTTAATATCTAAATCTCTAAAAAAAAGGGGTCGTAATTTCAATTAAATTGATCGAGTCCTTTATCAATTTAAAAAAATTATAAATACTCAGTAAGAAGCATCAAAAGATTAAAATTTTTTATTTAATTGAAAAAAAGATTGAGAAATGGAAATGTAAAATTATTTTTGATTTCTCTAGTTGTATCGCACACCGAGCAGCGACAAGACGAGTCTTTGATCCTCAGATTAGCTCGTCCCGAAGCGGCTCAGAGCGCAAAAGATAAGGGGAGTCAGAAATTATTCTATTATTTGTTATTAATTAGAAATATATTTTCAAAGAAAAAAAATAAAACAAGATTATTTTAAGCAGGAGAGGATATAAGGGGAACCCAGACCGCCACTGCAAATTTAAAAATATAAATAACCCGATCCTACTAACCAAATGACAAAAGAAAATATGTATATAGCTATATAGGCCTTTTTCGGGATGGCTGCAATTCGTTTGGATATCCTCGATCAAATCCAAGATTTTTTAGTGCTTCAGTGCTGATTTTAAGCGCGGAGACAAGAAGCGTCGAGGAAGCGAAGGATAGCTGGAAGCTTCACCACGATAATGGGCTCAGCCAAAACGCCTTAACCGTCATCATCTACCTGACTCATGTGAACGGAACGTTGGTCCGGTGGTCCCCCAGCCCTCCTACAGTCCGAACCTGTCGCCTCCTGACTTCTTCTTGTTTCCGCGCTTTAAATCATCGCCTAAAGGAAAAAAAAACGCTTCGACTAGATCGAGGACATGTCAAGGCAACTCTTGGAGCCATCCCGAAAAAGGCCTTCGAGTCATGGGAAAGCCACCTACAAAAGTTTATTGATGCACGAGGAGACTATTTTGAAGATTAGTTGTACCGATTTGCTCAATAAATTTGTTTTTTTGAAAAAAGCCATTACTTTTGAATCAGATCTTGTATATATATATGTCGTAGACAGATCGTGAAATTAGACAGTTCATGAACTGTCTAGACATTTCATGAACTGCAGCCAGATCGTGTAATGGTCAAACAGTTACATGATCTGGCTAAAAATTTTAGACAGTTCATGAAATGCAATTGGGCCTTAGACAGATCGTGTAATGCTCGAGAATTACATGAAATGTCTAAATTTTTTAGGCAGTTCATGAACTGCCTAACAGCAGTTTTGCCGATCGTGTACTGTTTGTAATTTATGCAATAAATCTAAAAAAAAATTTTATTTTTTCGAAAATCAAAAAAAGGGCTTCTATAAGTTGTAGACATTTTAAATAGCTTTAATTTAAAAAAAATTGAGGTAGATAGCTTCAAATTTGTGGCCGCTGGAATCTCCCAAAATTAGAACCCCGAGACGCGCACCTTAACTCAAGATTTACAAAGTGAGGGAGATTTGGAAAATTTAGTAATCGATAATAATAATAATATTGAAAAAAATTGACTTTTTTCGAGATCTTTATTTGCCTTACAAACAGTACACGATCAGCAAAACTGCTGTTAGGCAGTTCATGAACTGCCTAAAAATTTAGACATTTCATGTAATTCTCGAGCATTACACGATCTGTCTAAGGCCCAATTGCATTTCATGAACTGTCTAAAATTTTTAGCCAGATCATGTAACTGTTTGACCATTACACGATTGGCTGCAGTTCATGAAATGTCTAGACAGTTCATGAACTGTCTAATTTCACGATCTGTCTACGACATATATCATGTCCATCTTATTTTATTAATATGAAATAAGTGCAGTTTAAAATTACACGATTGGGGAGAAAATCAGCCAGTTTATGATACTTGACTAAATTTTGGCACTACGGGTTGGAAAAATATTAAATATTTGATTATCAGCGATACACAAACGCATGGATGGTGAACGTTTTGAATTTTATTGTATCTCCATCACAAAGATTCCAGATATTGTGATGGTGAATCAATTCAGAGAAAGACAATTCAAATTAAATAACGGCGTTTTTTTCCCTTCAGGCTCTTTTCCTCTCTCCTTTCGTAAAGTACAGGGTGTTCCAAAAATAATGCACTGATTTTGACTGTAACTTTATTTAGAAAATTGGTACAGCTTATTCTCGATTTGTAATATTCTCACAAATGTTCTACGTGGCTGCCACCCAGAGCAAGAACGATGTTGAGGCGGTACTCGAATTCCTCCCAACATATCGGTTGACACAGATGCTGTAATGATGCGAGTCTTCAAATCTTCCAAGATCCTTGACATAAGCAGCATAAGAAAGAAGTCCGGGGATCGAGGAGGCCAGGCACAGAAACTCAAGTCCTGGCTACCCTCACGATCTAACGCCCCTGCCTTGTGACCTCTTTCTATGAGGTTTTGTCCTTCTTGCTATCGGTGGCAGCTCATGGAGAACATTTGTCAGAATATTATAAATCGAGAATAAGCTTTACCATTTTTTTAAATAAAGTTATTGGCATTCTTTTTTGGAACACCCTGTAATCTGAGGGTCTAAACCCTTCCCCCTAAATTTCAAAAAATCATAACTAAAGAGAAATAAATTTATATAAGTAGATAGAGGTGTTAAAATTAGAGGTGTTAAAATTTTTCTTGAGAAGGATGATTAAATAAAATCCGGAACTGATGATCAGGCAATTTATTTGGGTTACTTCCGTCCGCTATAAGTCGACATTTCGGAGCCAAAACAACTCCTTCTTCAGGACCATGCGGTGTCAAAAAAACAAATAGCTCTCAATTTTGTCATAAAAAGCTATGATTAATCTCGCTAGAAGACATAAAGACAATATTTTGGTGCCAAACGAAACGAAAAATCAAAATCATCATTCTTCGTTTGGCACCATTGTCTTTATGTCTTCTAGCGAGATTAATCATGGCTTTTTATGACAAAATTGAGGGCCATTTGTTTTTTTTTGACATCGCATGGTCCTGAAGAAGGAGTCGTTTTGGCTCCGAAATGTCGACTTAAAGCGGACGGAAGTAACCCAAATAAATTGCCTGATCATCAGCTCCGGATTTTATTTATTCATCCTTCTCAAGAATATCCACCAGGCTGCCCCTATCTTCATCATTTGTAATTCTGTTAGAATTATAAAAAATATTTTATATTTTTAAAAATTTATTCATTTGTGAGGAGAGGGAGGGATTACCTATCAGAACCCCCCCCCCCCCCCACTCCCTTCTACTCGAAAAAAGTTTTCTGACTTCGGTCCTGGGATTATTTCATTTTAAAACAAAAAGGTTATTTATTAATAATAAAACAAAAAAAAAACACGTATATTTATAAAATATTCCTTTAAAAATAAGAAATATTTTCACAATGAGTTAGTTGGTATATTTGTTTAAGAAACAAAAATATTCTCTGTTTAGGTTACATTAACAAAATGACGATAAGAATATTTATTATTATTAATAAGGAAAAAAAATTAATTTTATCAATTCACAAAAAAAATCAATAAATAAACTAAACTTGTTTAAAAAGGATTCGATGTGCAGGTGCATAAATCAATCAATAAATGAGGAAAAATAATACGAGATAAAGGATTTATAAAACCCAACATCAGTTTACGAAATCAGGGATGCATTTCTAGTAAGTCTAGTCACAAGGTGTTATTTTTCATTTTAGTATTTATTGGTATAAACAATAGATACGCATTTTAACACTTGGGCTTATAAAGCCTCCGGCACACAGAACGCGTTTTTTTAAATTTTTTTTAATTTAAACACTCACACTTTTTTTCCATTCACACCAACATTCATGGGCGTACCCAGTGAGGAGCGAGGGGGGGGGGGGGGGGGTAACTGCTGTTTATAAAGTGATGAAACGAAACAATTTAGGACTCGAGAGTTTTTATGCCTTTAATTCGAAGGCTTTTCCCCTCTATATAAAAAAAGCTATGTCACAATCTGGACGGCCATGATCTGCCCCCCCCCCTCCAAGATTTGATCCTGGGTACGCCCTTGCTAACATTCACACACACAGTATTTTCGATAACTTGGCCATATAAGACTTTATACGATAACCGTGTATGATAAAAAAAATCTGGTGTGACTGGTCGTACAGCACACAACTTTCTCTTACCTTCGGTAATCGAAGTTGCTCTGCGATTGACACACCAGATTTTTTTTTGTGTCGACATGTGTTTAGTTTCCGACAGTACGGTACATTGGAGAGATGTAAAATTTATAAGTATGGGAAAATATTTCTATTTTGTAAAGTGGTCTTCAGAAGATTTCAATGGCAAAATGAGAATATACTTTTTAAAGAACATCTAAAAAATAATTGATTTTTGAATTTTAATCAAAATCATTGGAGCGAATTTTGAGAAAATCGAAAAAAACTGAAAAAGTACATCAGTAAAGTACTAGTGCTCTTTGGCCGATTTTGTTTAAAAGCTTCGTGTCACGTCCCATCGGGGTGCCTAACTTAAATATAAAATTTTAGTCTCCTAGCTCTTTTCGTTCCTGAGATATTTTGTTCACAGACAGACAGCCAGACAGACCATGTCGCGAAAACCACTTTTTTTATTTTAGGGGACCTCAAAACGTGTATATCCATCAAAATCTCGAAATCGAATTTTTGACATGAATCCAATACTTTCTCTCTCTATATATTTTCCAATCACCGGAGAAGTTTCGGTTTTATTATTATAATAAAAGCCAGAAATAACAATAAGGCGATTTGCATAGCAACAGCTTAAGCAAAAGGATAATACTTGAGTTTTACAATAAGCAATGCTCTAAACGATATACTGATGTTGAGCTTTTAATAGAAGATTTAAAGAAGCTGATAATAGGATTACATAAAATAAAGGAAAATTCACTATTTGATCGTCAAGGACACGCTTGCCTTTGATTTATTTCTAGAGTTGTTTTCAGGATGAAACTGCGATGTGAATTCTATACGTATTTCTTTTTTAAAGTTTATTTTGATGATGGTTCGAAGGACTTGGTGGTGGAGAAAGGGGGGGGGGGGGCTCTTTTTAAAATACCGAAATGAATTTTAATTGCATAAATTAACTTGCTATTTTCATAAATGGATGATGATATGCATGAAGGAACCAAGCGCCATTCTGATCAAAATTGAGTTAAGACCGCCATCTTGTAGGGAAAAAAAAGATCTATCTCTTTATTTAAATCACAACATTATTACTCTGGGCACTTTTTTGTATAAAAACAAGAAAAAAAGTCAATGCCATTGGGTTTGTGTATAAGTGTGCAAATGCCCTTTATCTCAGACTTAAAGTTGATAGCGCTTGGTTCCTTCATGCATAACATCGTCCAAATATGCTAATTATCTATTGTACAGTACATTAAAAATAATCAAATTTGTTTGCATAATCAAATAATATTAATCTTTGTTTTCAATTGTAGATTGAAACCTTATGGTATATATTTAGTTGGCCGAAAAGGACAGCAAAATTCGCAAGAATTCAATTTAATATTTATATATAGAACTCACTTCAGTTGACGTCTCATCCTGAAATCCTTATAAAGTAAAATAAATTGACAAGAAAAGTAAAAAAAGGAGTGAATTTCAAGGATTGCACATCGAATTTGCAGATAGTAGAGAGAGCGACACACACACACACAAAAGCAGTTAGCATTTTGGTTGCTTTCCAAAACACAAAAGTAAAATAGAAAAACACAACAAACATGCTTGCGCAAACACAAAGACGCGGTGTGTGTATGTGTGATACGAACCCCATTTCTTTATTTTTTGGTTTACGTGAAAAAATCGAAACCTAATCGGTGCCATTCCGCAATCAATTGCGGCCTCACCTGCAGGGAAGGCACCAGGTCGTCTGTTGAATCGATGTTGTCACTTAACGATGAGATGTCTGCACCATCGAGACCTGCCATGTCGCTTGCACCGCCGCCCTCTGCCAAAAAACAAAACAAATCGAGTCAATTTATAAACTTATATTCTGAGGAATTTACTGGAAAGGGTTAAGAAATTTGAGACAGATTGAAAATTTCGAGATATGTGATGGGGAAAGTGAAAAGAGACCTCTTGTCGGAAATTTCACAAATTGAGTTAATGATATTTATGATATATCCTGAACATTTTAAGACCTAGTGGCTACTAGCTGCGGATTTTCTTCTCCTTTTCACCTATCCTGATTGAACTACCAGCTATAAGCCCTACGTACAGTGCGGGTCAATATTAAGTCTCACCCATGCGTTTTCTACTTGTGATTATTTCATTGTTTTTATAAAAGAAAATGAAAATCTTTATTGGAAATTTTCTAGGTTTGAACCATGAAAGTTTCCATTAAAAAAAATATATAACATTTTTTTAAAAACAATGAAATAATCACAAGTAGAAAACGCATGGGTGCGACTTAATATTGTCCCTCGCTGTACCTAATTAGACTCAAAACCTCCATGATATCTCAAAATTCTAACAGAGTTCAATCGAGGCTTTTTGATTATAATTATAATAATCTAGAAATGAATAATAGGCTGGGATGAGTAGAGTAAGGGGGTTGGAGAATGTTTTATAACCAGCAATTTTATAGCTCCACCTGACGTCCTTTTATTTGGCAGATAATTTCGATGCGTAAGACACACATCATCTTCAGTGCCGCGAGGATATAGTAGGTGGGCTTAGTCTATTTATATCAAATGCCTTCAGGGGCGTTAAACATAGATGGTGAGGTTCCATTCTTTAAGCTGATGACCGCTACTGTGTCCAAAGCAGAGTTGATAATTATCAATAAACAGGGCTCGTAAGGTATTTGAGAAGATAATGAATGAAAGAATGAATTGTTTTGAATGTCATACAATCAGGGGCGGCGCGTCCACTAGGCAAATTAGGCGGCCGCCTAGGGCGGCAACCTGGAGAGGGCGGCAAAAAAAATTTTGGTTCTTCAAGCGGCACCCGAAAAAAATAAAAAATTTTGGTTCCGCGCAAGAGAAAATGTTCCACGGGCGGCAAATTTGGTTCCGCGGGCGGAAAAATTTTGTGTCTCTAAAAAAAAGGTAAAAAATTTTTTCGGACGGGGAAAAAATTTTGGTTCCGCGAAAAAAAAAAAAAAAAATTTTCGCAGAAAAATTTTTTGAGATCAGGGAAAATTTTAAGGAGGGGGCGGCAAATTAAATTTTTAAAGATTTTTTTTTTTGGGGGGGGGGGGCGCAAAAAAATATCTTGCCTAGGGCGGCAGAATAGCTTGCGCCGGCCCTGGATACAATCTATCGAATTTATTTTCTTCTTAACTGATTTTGATTGTTTGTGATCAGAAGCAGAAGGATGTAGGTACCCAGCATGAACTTATTTAAATTTCATCGACGTTTCGGTAACGCATCGTTCTCATCCTCAGGATAATAAATTGTTAAAGTTGCTTAGGTGGATACATAATTTTCGGAAACGCCGACGAAATTTAAATAAATTAAATTGTATGCTGGGTATGTGAGATTGGAGTCGGGAGGAATAAAACTAGTGTTACCGAAACGTCTGCTTAGAATAAAAGTGTAAAGGTGTTCGACAACGCTGGTTTTATTCCTCCTGACTCCGAAATTTAAATAGGATTTATTCCATGCTGGCTACCTACATCTTCCTGCTCCTGTAGATATTGAATATAATAATTAAAGAAAATAATAAATAGATTTATATATGGCTGAACCTGCCCTCATTCATATCAACTATACTCACAGTCACCAAAATCCTATTGATTTAAAATATAAAATAGACAAATAATTTTTTATTTAGCTATTTAATTGCTATTAAAAATATTTTTACTCCATTTCTTTTAGTTCTTTAGAAAAGGCAATTAACAGATCTATTCTCTAAGCCAGTGGTTCCCAACCGGTGTGCCCCGGCACCCAAGAGTGCCGCGTGATTGGCTAACGGGTGCCGGGAAATATTGATATAAACCAAAAAAATTACCCTATACTATACAAAACTATTGATGTATTTTTACTCAGAGACTGTAGTAAAGTTTACTATTTTATATTATGGTGTACGTTACTTATATAATATTTCAATAAATTTACATATAAAACTTTATTTTTTATTTTTTTCAAGGAAGGGTGCTCCTAGTGTTTAATGTTATTCCCAAGGGTGCCGTGAACTTCAAAAGGTTGGGAACCACTGCTCTAAGCAAAAACGTTAACTTTTATTTCCCCAAGCAAAAACGTTGACTTTTAACATCTGTAAACAACATTAATTCATTTTAACACTTCCTTGCCTCAAATAGCTATTATGTAAACAAAAACTTTAAAGCCAAAGCGTTAACATTTAGTAAATAGTGTTAAAAATTAATGCCATGTCTAGGGGGTGCCTTTAATATTTTAACGTCGTATTTAAAATAAAAATGGCGTCCTTAACCTAAAAAGTAAGGTTATGATTTTGACAGCTTTGAAATAAAAGCAATATGTTAACGTCGCTGTTAAAACTTTGTTTAGAGAATAGCATTTTTTATCGCTGATTGTTTTTACATTACATTTTAACACCCATTTGTTTATTTTAAATTTTAACGTCTGTTTTTAGAGAATAGACCTGTAAAGCAGTCAAGCTTGAAGACAACTAGGGTTCAAATCCAGTTCATGGCAAAATATTAACCAACTCTGAGAAGGTGGAAAGAAAGTGGAACTCGCCTCAGTATTATTCCCACTCTACAGACGTGTCAATTCTGACTCATGTGAATTAGTTATATTTAAATCATATGTAACTTTGTTTTTATTTTGACCCGTAACAAATAATTTTTGTAGAGAAAAAGTTTTGTATCGCTGAACTATAGTTACAACTATATTAAAAACTGGTATGGCCATTACAAAACCGTCAATTTCAAAAAATATTGGGGCACTTTATTAACGTTTTAGAAATACATATCTGTTTTTCATACTTATATAGAAAAAGAAAAAGAGATAGCGAAATAGGCATGGGGGGAGTCTCACCACTAACACCATCCATGTTCTCATCCATGTTGGCAAGGAAGTCCTCAGGGGTATGTGGCACCGAATAAGTAGCCGATGTGGCCATACCGAGTCCACTATCAGCGGACTCCTGTCTTGAATGGTCCGTGAATGTAGAAAGGAAAGGATCTGCACCTAATGCACCTCCTGGACTTCCTACAGGACCTTCACCGCCTGTGCTAACTGGTGAACCACCTGCTGCTGTGGCCGCTGCTGCCGCCGCCGCGGCTGCTGCTGCAGCTGCCGCTGCTGCACCGCGCATCATTCGTTCTTGCTAAAACACAACACAATCACAAAAAAAAATAAAAATGACGAACCTACATCTCTTGGCTATTATAGGTTATGTTGAAAACAAAGGTGTCATCAAATGACTGATAACTTTTGCCTGATTCTGATTTGGAAAGTATCATTTTAATTGAGTATGGGCCGTAACGAGGGCGTGGCAAAACAGGTGCAACTTGGCTAGGGGCGCAAAACAAACGAGACCGACAAAGTTGGGAGTTGCGCATGGTTTTTATTTACCACCAATTTTTTTTTTTAATTCAAATTAATCTGGATAATTTTATTTTAAGAATAATTATGCGTGTAATACACAACATCCTTTATATTTTTCTTCAGCATGTCTTGAGAAAAGAATTTAGCCTTAACCATAGGCGTAGCCAGGGGGGTAATAATTTACTCTAGCTAAAAAAAAAACCAAAATGAATTTAAATACCTTAAAATATTCTTAAATTTTTGAAAAAATTTCTTGATCCCCCCCATCAAAAATTTCTGCTACCCAATGGCCTTAACAACAACCACGTGCAACTTGGGGGGGGGGGTTTGATTGGGGGGGGGGGGACAATATAGAATTTGAAATATCACTTTATGTACAGTATTTTACAAAAATTATATATACATAATAATTTTAGAAAGGTGGGGGTTGGCACAAAAAAAGGTTAGGAAACAGTGGATTACGGCAGTGGCGTAACTAGCCTTTGTGTTTGTTTTTTTTTAGACCATCTATGGAAAGAATATGATAAAATTACCGTCCATGGGGTATATCCTAGATGCCCTAGGGCGCCTATGTCAGTATCGAGGCTTGATGCACCTGGGACGGGGGTGAGCGCCCCTTTCGTTTTCCTATACGCTACTGGATTACTGGGGGAGGGGGGGGAGGGTCAGACCACCTGCCACAGGCGCTTCGTAGCCTCGTTACGGTACTGGGGTTAAGTTCCCAGCCAAATAGAGAAGTTTTTTCATAGTAAATGAATGACATTTAATGATGAAATATATATATATATAAAAGGGTTATCAAATTATGTTTAAATAACCTCTATAATATTTGCGAATTTTTTTTTGCTAAAATTTACTCGTTAGAAAAAAAAGCGAATTTCGGGAGGAGGTTAATGACCAACTCAAGTCTTAAACGTCATCACACATACACGTGTGGATAATTAATAATTGTATTGCCACATACTCTTATTTTTATCTTTTGTTCTTTTCCTCCCTTATGAAGGAGAAAATGGCCGGCGGTCGCACGGCCGGATGAAAAGTAATTATTTATTTGTGTAACTTGATCTATTGAGATAAATGAAAAATTCTTCCTTGTCCATTAGGAATAAGAAATTTGATTTTGTTTAAATACGGGGAAATTATAATACGTACATAAAAAAAGATTGGAAAAAGAGTATAAAATAAATAAATGGTGTAATTATATCTGGCTATCTCCCTCTCACTCCCACTCCCACTCGTTCGAACTTTACACTTTAGCTTCACCTTGATCTCCGATGATAGATTAAGAGTCAAACTGACTCGCTTATCAAAAGCGAGGGCGGCTCGGCCTCTGAGCAAAGACAAGCCATTTCAATCAATCTTAAATGCAACTCATGAGTGACATTTAAGTTTGCTTTTCTCTTTTCGGAAATGATTTAAATATCAGTGTGCAAAAAATATCATAAGGGGCCCCCGGTGGGCGCGCCCCAAGGAAAAATATGTTGATTTTTTTTCTATTAATATTTCAATGACTTTGAAAAACATGTAGGTAAAAAGGTTGCTATTTTAATGAGAGTTTATAAAAAAAAAAAAAAAAAAAACCTAATAAATGTGGAAATGACCCTCGGGAAGATTAATTTTCATATGGACATTCGGCCAAAAAAAAACTTTCGTATTATCCATTGAATTTTGATCCGGGCGAGATAGAATTATCCTCAGTACAAGCAAATCGTCAGATTATTTGTATTGAGAAAGATTCTATCTCACTGGGATTTTACAAATATTTAGTAAATTTCTTATTAAATTTAAAATTAATCTAAAACACTAGGTGATATAAATATTTATTAAATATTATTGCAAAAACATATAACCGAATATTTATTAATTCAAATAAAGAAAAAGGGCGTGCTGAGTAAATATCAGTAAATCCGTGGTGCAAATCCCGGTGGTTCCTAGCTTTTTGTTATATATTTTTCATAATTGGCCCATGTGATCAGGAACGGATTTAGGCATTTGCCCCCCCCGGGGGGGGGGGGGCTTCAACCACTTCAACCCTGAGAAATACCCTAACATGCCGGTGGACATCTCATTGCCTATATCTTTTCAACATCAAATACTTTTCGCTTAGAGAACATTAATTACCAGAGTATATAAATAAGCAGTTTTTTCACAAATTCCCGCCCAAGACGGGCGCGTAGTCCGCCTCTTCGGAAATACGCCCCTGCATGGACTAGTTCATGACATATATATAATAAAAAATATTTATTTCAATAAATACTGGTATATCATCTAGTGTTTTAGATTAATTTTAATTAAATCTTTAAAATTCATTGAATCAAATGCTTAATCAAAATTTTTAAGATTTTTAATCAATTAATTAAAAGAAAAAAAATATATATATATATATACGAGGGGTTTCCCAAAAGAAACCGAACTTAAGCTTTTTTTATTCAAATTTTAAGCTCAAATCTTCAAATTATTCTCCACTTGAACTAATCCACTTGTCTAATCTTTTATTCTATTTTTCAAAATATTGTTTAAATTCATCTTTTGTCAAGCTTCACCATCAGCAAACTGGTGTGCAATATTTTCAAAATTTCCAAATGGAAAGCCTGGTTAACTGTCTGATCCTGCGGAACAAACTCTGAATTGACAACATTGTTTTCATGTTTGATTTCACCTGAATTTTTTCGAGCGTTCTTCTTGGCTTGATTGTTGCCTTGATTCAGAATCGTAAGCATAGCACTATGTCGAATGTAAAAAACATGGAAGCAAGTTTTGATGTTGCTGAGATGAAGTAAAAAAAAAAAACAAGATGATTTTAAACAATATTTTGAAAAAATGGAATAAAAGATTAGACAAATGTATAATAGCAAGTGAAGGAGATTGAAGATTAGTACTTAAAATTTGAAAAAATAAGTTAAAAAAAAAAAAATAAAAATAAAAAAATAAAGTTCGGTTTCTTTTGGTTATTCCCTCAAATATATATAACGTTATATATATATAATTTATATTCTTTGGTATATATAAATTTTATTACCTGTTTTTGCTTTTTTAAAATTTTGAGAACAAACATGCCCATCGCCTCACAATTCCAGCCATTCTGAACCTAAATAAATTATTAAATAATACAAGGTAAACAAATTTGAAAAAAAAAAAAAAAAAAAAAAAAAAATATAAAAAAAGGGGTGGGGAGTTTCTTTTTGTTTGTTGGGTATCTAACAAAATGAACGACTAATGTTTGAAATGTGAAATAAAGTATCGCCTTTTTTACTATAAAGTAGTTAGTCAATAAATCATTTAGAATAAAATTCGACGAGGTGAGTTTGTGTTTGTTGAGAGCCCCCTGAGCACAGGAATTCCCGTTTTTCACGGGAACCAACTAATAATACTCAATCAAAACACACACTTATCTCTCAAATATCAATTTTCGTTCAACCGAATTTGCTTTATATAAGTTCAAAGGTTGCCAGATAGAGTTACAACGATGCGTCAAACATTGGATTCAAGGTTTGTGGCAGATAATTCGGGAATTAAGGCAAATGTTCTGCTAAACGGTGTGTCGAATGTTTGATCGTTGACTAATCGAAGCTATGAATACGTTTCAAAGTTATTTTGTCGCATCGTATTGTCAAACTTGGGGGATTGGATTATTGTTTAATTAACAAATTCAGTTCTTGAAAGTCAAATATCATAAAGTAACCCTGCCAATAAAGACTATAATATGTCTATAATTTTAATATTATTAAGTAAGAATCCAAAATATTTAATGAAGTTTAAGCCCGCGCCTGTCTGATGCTCTGTAGTTCAAAGTTCGACTTCACGATGCGACAAAATGTCAAACGAATTCGTCTACACCTCCAAAAAAGCGTTAATTATTCATGTTCAGGAGAATTGTCTTTTAAGCTCTATCCTAGTGAAAATTAATAAAAATAGACCAGCTGATGGTTATAGTCACTGAGACAAAGAATAATTTTTTCAAGTGAATGTTTCGGACACAAATCGTGACCGTCTTCAGGACTAAGAAATTGCAAAGCATTTTTGAATGTGTTATTTTAATGGAAAAATAAAAGTTGCTCTTTTGCTTATGTTTGAACAGCGCAATATGAGGTACCTATTGACAGCCATATCACTCCATATTATAACAAACTACAATGATTGAAGTTGCCTAAGAGACTGGAGTGTAGGCTGGGCGTATTTCTCCCTTTTCAAGAACAAAACCCCTCCTTACCTCTATAAGAGGTTCATATTTAAGGGCACTGTTCTCCAATAACTTAGATTTACAAATGCCCATCCATCGCACTGAGAAATATGGCAACTCATTTCTCATAAATTCAATAAGAGTATGAAATAATATTCCGTATTATATAATCAACAAAAAAATGATAATTTAAATTGGATTTGCACAAGCAATTATGATTTGGATTGAATTGCGGAAGTATTTTGTTGTGATGAACTTAGGATGAACTTAGCCAAGCCAAAAAATAAACCCATTACAAAAAAACTACAGTTTTTTTATTTTAATTTCAACTATCATCACCTAAGTTCATCACAACAAAATACTTCCGCAATTCAATCAAAAAAAAAAAATGATAAACCTAATAGTACGAATTTGTATATATATAGCCAAAGCGAAATTGTTATGAGAGTCAAACTGACTAATAATATATTATATATATTTTATCATATTGTATATACTTATATGTGCTCTTAAAGGTGTGTCCACTGATACTCTAGCTAGATTCTGTCAATCTCGCTAGACCTTAGACCTAATCTAGCTAGGGTGCTCTCAATGGTGTGTCCATTAGTAGAGAGAGTCTCATATAACTCTAGCTAGAGTAAATCTAGCAAAAAAATCTACAGTGTACATGTACCTTAAGAGGCAAAACAGCCACAGAGCCAAGGGCGGATACAAGGGTAATTACCCCCCCCCCCCTCCGAGATTAAAAAAAAAATTGTTTTAGAATTACATTTTCTTTTTAATATAAAATTTTAAAAATTAATACTTAAAAATTTGATTTGTATTAATATTCAACAAGTACAGAATGAACCTTTAAATTACCGAAATTAAGAAAAAATTGTGTGTTGTGCGACCTGTCACACCAGATTACCCCCCTCTCCCCCGAGAAACTCGTCTGGATCCGTCCTTGCTCAGAGCTAATCAATCAATCAATATATACTGAATGTTGCTCTCTGAATCCAAATAACAACAAATATGGACGATGTTATGCAGAAAGAAACCAAGCGCCATTAAGATCGAAATTGAGATAAGACCGTCATCTTGTAGGGAAAAAGAAAATCTACCTCTTTATTTAAATCTCATCATTATTACTCTATGCACTTTTTTTGTATAAAACAAGAAAAAAGTCATTGACATTGGGTTTGTTTACACTTGAGGCCTTCCTGCGCCAAAACGGCCTAATCCACATTTCACTTTTTTGGTTTTATGCCTTAACACTATCCTCATAACTTCTATAAAAAATACCGTAGTCTCCTAAGCAACCTTCTCGTTTTTATCGCTAGATTTCAGCACATGTACTATTTTTCAATTCATGATTTAGTAGATACTAAGGCCTAAAACAAAAAAGTGGAATGTGGGTTTAGGCCGTTCTGGCGCTGAAGGCTTCAATTGAGCCCCTTTTCTCAGATTTAAGTTAATGGCGCTTGGTTCCTTTGTGCATATATTGCATTAATTACACACATGTGGAAAAAAAGCAAGCATCTTTTATTTTTCCATTACTCCTAGACATTTTTCAGTTCTGAAGAGGGTCACGATTTGTGACCGAAATAATTCTTTGTATCATTGATCACCATAAAAAAATCTATTGATATTTTCTAAAAAGGTCCTCTTTGTTTTGATCAGTAGTCGTCCATTGAGTTATTTAAAATTTTAAATATTTGAGAGTGCAAACAGCAACCCTTCTTCCTTTATTATCTGCAAGTTTGAGAGAGGCTACCTGTCTGATCTCTTGTTGGCGTAATTTCAGGCGTTTGCACTCCATTTGAAGTGACGCAAGGCGTACTTGTTGACAGGCAGCTGCTTGTGCTTGAAGGCTTTGTTGTGTGGCGCCGGGTAACCAACTCACTGACGATAATGTGGACGCCGTTGTTGTTGAGTGTTGAGGCAGGAGACTTTGGGCAGGCGTCCGTTGAAGGTGCATCGCTACAACAACAACAACAACAATATTATTACCATTTGTTGATTAATAAAATAATATTAGAATTTTGAAAAAAAAAAAATAATAATAAAAATGAAAATCTTTAAATTTTTTTATTAACAAAGAATAGTTAAACAAACAATCCAAACAAAGAGTACATAAAACAATTTCTATTCAGGATGGAGATGATTTTTAATTATTATTTATTATAATCAATCATGATGACGATTAAAAAAAATAGGTCAAAAAAAAGTTGCACGAAATTATAATAAAAAATTGAAATGAATTTTTTTCTAAGAAAGGGAGAAATTCCCTTCAAGGCAAGTGCAAAAAAAGAATCGGGTCAGCAGTCCTTGAAGAGCAGATGTCCTTACCTCATGATATCATCTAGGAATTATTCTAAATTTAGCATAATAGAGATTATGAATTTGATATGCATAATTTTTTTTTTCCACCTGCTTATACCCAGGGGATGGGCGGGCGGGGGGGGGGGGGGGTGAAGTGTTCTTGTAAATAAATAGCAATAGGAAAAAAACCTGGAAAAAAATTTTATTTTAGGAAGCATTAAAAAAAATCTTATTTCTGGTTGCCTAACTTACAGGCGTATCCATCAAATTGCTGATGGATTTAACTCATTCGCTCGTCTTTCAGAGCAATTTTTCATCTGTACCCCCTAACAGAAGATTATTCCACTTGGAAAAGCCATTCGTTGACAAATATTTATTAACTAGAAAGCACGGGATTAATTTTTTTTACGTCTTTTTCGGTATCTGAATAAGAATATAGCTATAAAACATATTTTCAAACACATGTTTATTTTGTTTTGCTTACATTTGTAAAATTTTAGTAATAATTTAGGGGATGGCGTCTGACTTCCAAACGTATTTTTCAGCATTTGAGGCTATTTATTTTAATTTTATTCAGCTCTCCTGTTTGGTCATTTCATTCAATTGGTAGCTTACTTTAAATGAATTAAGAGGGGAAGCGAAACTTCTGACTTCTATTTATCGCCTGTATATGTAGAAGCAACTTGACTGGTCTCTTTTAAATAGGTAAATCAAAACTAAAATACAATATATTATTTATTAAATGGAACCTGTTACGCATTAGTGTGTCAAGCGCCAGGTACCGAATTTTGAGAAAATTAACATTAAAGTTTTTTGTTTTGATTAGATTATATATAATTTTTTTTGTCAATTTTGCAAGTAACATTAAATATAATTTTTTTTTAGGACATATTTCATAAATAAAACTATTAATTAAAGCATTTGAAACAATATTCCGTGCTTAACTCAAGCAGAATGAAATATGAATATTTCACACAAATTGTTTCTTCTACAATGACGATATATGGAAATCAATACGTAATTAAACTGTGAAATTTAGAGTAGAGAAAGAAGTCTTGCTTCATTTAGTTGGTCGCTTTCAGTCTCGTTCTGAGCGATAATATTTAATTTATAAAACCAATTAAATAGCCTCAGATGCCGAAGAAAAGGAATGCAGCCAGATAGGAAGTCTCTATTATTAAATGAAACTCCCTTATTACAAAACGTTTCGGTAAATTGTATTATGTCTTCTTCTGTTGTAAAGAGTTTTTAGTTGTTAGGTCTACTGTCCATAAGCCAGTCATATACAATAGCCTATGTATAAAAGAATGCAAATATTTTTGAAAATATGATGTGACTAGTTGAGAATATATAAGCTATTGTATATGACTTGCTTATTAACAACCCTATTTTTTTTTAAACTCTTATATACCTGAAAATGGCACAATAAAATTGGCCGAAACGTTTGCTAATAAAGGAGTTTGAATTAATAATTACCTGGCTGCATTCCCCTCAATTTCTGTGATTAAATTCTACACACTTCATTAAGAAAATAAACAATTTGTTTGAAAATGAAAGATTTCTATTAATTTTGGCTCGCGGATTGTATTGGGAACGTATTATTGTTTAATCCACCTTTATTTACATTCATTATGCCTATTGAATTAAAACGCCAAAACCTTAAATTGAAGAAAAAACATTTCATAAAAAAGAGGGAAAGATGTTTATATTTTATTTAGATTTGGATCGATCAAAAGTCAACAACCCGATTTAGTAATATATAAATAAGGGCCGAGGGAGGGTTTGTCCAAGAAGAGGGTTTTATACTACATTTAAGGGAAAAAATATGTAATTTTTTTTCTCTCTTATTATAATAATTTCGAATTCTTCTTCTAAGGTGAATCAATAAAATAGAAAATAGAAAAAGGGATGGGGTGTGGAATGTATGAATCATCACTTCTTGGTATCAAAGAGAGAGAGAGAGAGGGAGAGAGAGAATAACACGGAATTTATATTTTCTAATACCTACATGTATAATGAATGAATTAATAATCCAAGAGAATAAAGATGTTGGTTCCCAACCAAAGAAAAACTTATTTTTATAATATTAATAATAAGTGAATGATTTTTTGTTCTTTTATTTACATTATTATTCTCTCACTCTGCCACTTTAACAGAAAAATAAGCACAAGAAATTCTTCACAGAGCCCCAAATAAAATGACAAACCACCACTTTTATAAATAAATATAATTAATTAAACACTAGGTGATATGTTTCAATATATTTATTCAAGTATATATTCCAAACATATCACTTAGTGTTTTTGATTAATTTTAGTACAAATTTGGGTCCATTTCTTCTGGTGACTAAAATTGCTTTGTGAGTGAATTTATATGTAATTTCTTATTTATAAAAAAATTTTGTTGGAAGAATTTCGATGGCTGAGTGGCAATTATTAAGATCAGGAGATGTATGGCAGCCAGCAAGTGATAAACAAAACTATTTGATTATCGTTGACGTTTGGGATCACGTCGATCCCATCTTCAGGACCTACGGTCATAAAACATTTTTATTTGGTGTTAATTCGGCAAAATACAAACAATTTTTACAAGTATTTTTTTATAAAAAAACAAAACACTTACGATAAACTGTTATTGTTGCTTAGATAGATAAATAACAGTTTGTCGTAAGTGTTTTGTTTTTTTATAAAAAAATACTTGTAAAAATTGTTTGTATTTTGCCGAATTAACACCAAATAAAAATGTTTTGATGACCGTAGGTCCTGAAGATGGGATCGACGTGATCCCGAAACGTCGACGATAATCAAATAGTTTTGTTTATCACTTGCTGGCTGCCATACATCTTCCTGATCCTAATAATTTTTGTTTTTTGTTTTTCTTCCCTGTCTGTACTGGAGGTGTTTCATATGTAGTTCTCTCGGCATCCCTCATTAAATTTCAGTAATTATTTTATTTAAAGCCCACTAGGCTGATGTTTCGGTCTTGGCAAAACCATCTTCAGAACTTAGGGTCTGTCAGTATTAAGTATGTAAATGAATTCTCAATTACATGAAATAAACATTTAGAAAATTAAAAAGATGGTCTTAACAAAACCAAAACGTCAGTCTAGTGGGCTTTAATCAACGAAAGTAAACTACTAGCTGCTCTTATTTCTTCTAGTTAACAACTTTTCATCCAGCAATAAAATCATATCTCTTGCTATTTACAATAATTTACAAAGATTTGTTCCTGGCTCAAAAAATAATGGTAGGCCTTTTTTATCACCCCCCCCCCCGCCCTCCCCCTGAGGACTATAAATATGTAAAGATTCTCCCCTGCACAAAAGGCCCCTCCCCTTTGAATTTTATCAGGTTTTGTTCCTTCTCAGTCACCTCCAGTTTCTGGATTACCTAGTCGGACTAATCCTCATTTTTTTAAGGCGCTTAGGCCACCTAAAATTGGACCGTTTGTGTTTGTGGGATGAAATTTTCTTCCACTTTCCTACCCTAAGAGGAAACTTGGGCAATGTTGGGTTATTTGCCGCAAACTGGATTTGAACCCGAGTCGTGTTGAGACTTCAGATCCGTAAACCGCAGCTTTGCCGGCTTAGCCACTTGCTTACTAGTTTGTTTTCAAGCCTATGCACGATGCACACAGAATCTCGCAGGGCCGGAACTAGGAGATTTGTTAGGGGGGGGGGGGGGGCAAAATTTAATTTGCCGCACCCCTTCTTAAAATTTCCAATATAAAATTCCCCTGATATCTGCCGCCCGGGGCACATGCACCCACTGCCTAGATCTGGCCCTGGAATCTCGGGAATAATTTTTATAGTCCCAAGGAAGAAATAGTTGGTAAATTTTAATTTTTATCTATTTCTTCCTTGGGATTATAAAAATTCTTCCCGAGAAACGCAGACAAAGATATTAATTTAAATAATACTTGATAACCTAAAATATCTAGTCGTGGTCCCCCATCCCTGGATACGCCTTTGAGATATAAGAAAGGAATCGCATCGCAGTAGGAAGAAAGGAATTTGTTTAATTATTATAAAATATTGGATAGAAAGAGAGACGAGGCCTGGTGGTCCATCGAATGGTTAAAGAGATGTGGCAACATAGGAGTCCCATGCAACCTACGAGTTCTCTCTCTTAGAATATACACCTGTAGGCTCAGAGCCAAGTCTTCACTTCTCTCCTGACTCTTGACTCCTCTTCATTATTCATCTCTCTCTCTCTCTCTCTCTCTTTTTCTATTTTGGCCTGAGTCATGGCTTACGCGACCAAAGGAAAACACCGGCGTCTTTCCACCCTTCTCTCTCTCTTCGTCTTGCTAATACGAAAAAATAATCATTATTGGGGTCATAGCTTAGGTCACCTTAGGCAAAGAGGCAATCGAACTTTTGCACGATATTTAATATATTATATCTATGATAACAAAAAATAAATAAATGAGAGATTGTATCGAATGTTGCCTATTTAATGAATTCTTGGAAATTATATTATTATTCACCTGAAATTTTCTTTCATGATGATAGAATATTAAAAAAATTAAGATTAGCGCCCCTGAAAGCGTGATATTCGTATTAGTATAATCACGATCAAATGATAACATGCAGTGGCATATCAATAAATCAAATTAAAAAATAATAATAAAATCGTAAAATTGACGATAAGTGGCCAGTCAAGTGTTACGTAAGCAGCATGTGAAGGAATATTTTTGCAGAAAAGGGAAGGATAAGTTGCTTATGGTGGTGGTGTCTAAAACAGCCAAATATTTTGCTTACATAATTCCCTAATTGAAATTTTGATGAAATAAAAAAATTTATTAAACACGGTCTGGTAGGACAAGTTTGTTCATGCCCCGAACCGTTGCAACCCCTCCCCGGTCGAACTAGCTAAGGAGAGAAAATTTATTTTCTTTTTAGGTAAAATTAAAAACACTCGGTGATATGTTTCAATATATTTATTGATATGTCGTATTTCAACAAAACAAATACAGTATTTTTGTTAATATTTGCATGCAGTAGCCAGTCTTTAATAAAATTGTCCGATATTAAATATTTTATAATACTGTATTTATTTAGAAGAAGACACACTATGATGCAGAAATATTTATACCAATAACTAATATATTGAAACATATCATCTGGTATTTTGAATTACTTTTAATATTTCAACTAAAGCCAACGGTTAGCAGTTTAAATTTAATTTTTTTTTTTTTTTTTTAGTCATATTGACTTTATTAATGGTACTTATACTGTAAATAGTAATTACTATATACTAAGTTAATTGACTAAGATATTAATGATCCAGGCAAATTTATTTATATCTTCTGTCCAAATAATTTGTATCCAAATAATTTAAATAAAATCTATTCTGTCGGCCGAATTTGCACATTTTTAGACATTTGAATGAAAGATATATAAAATGTTTTCAAGGATTGGCAAGCCTTTGAAAAGGATCGCAAAAATCCAAAAGGATTACCGATCTGATCCTAGATGAGAACAAAAATGATTTCGATCCTCAAATCCAGATCGAGAATCCTGGATCAGATCTTCGGATTTAAATCCTGCCCATCCCTGGTATTAACGATACAATCCATGAAGCAGTTATTTTGATATTTAAAAAAAATCCTCTTTAAATAGAGAAATATTAGAAGGCAACCTTTCCTCTCCCCTCCAAAACACCATTTCTGCAATAAACGACGTTTCGGTGTTTTTTTTTTCTATTTTTAGGTTGATTGTGCGCATTAAGAAAACCAGGGTCGTAGCCCTTAAAAATACCCATCAATTCTTATTAATATTAGTGTGTGTGTGTATATATATCTTTGTGTGTTTATGTGTGAGTATGTTTGCTCTGGAGCTGCTGCTTGTTGATGGCCCTCAGGCTAATTTTGGCTTCACGTTCAGTTCGTTCGTTTTTATCGCAAGTGTTTTTTTTTTTTTTTTTTTCTCTCTTTCTCTCTATTTTACAAACATAACAAGAAGAAGAAGAAGAAGAAGAAGCAGAAAAGAAAGAAACAAAAAATAAAAAAAATTAGGCGGAGAAGAAGAGGGTGGATGACTTACGTATCCTGGGGTCGAACCAGGACGTGGTTCTTTCTTGGTGGTTGATGAAGTACATCTCGCCCTGTGGTGTCAGTGCCTGTTCCCATCCCTCGGGAAGGGGGCCCAGGGCATCCCCTTTGCTAGCTAAAAAAAAAAAAAAAAAAACAAATAACAAACACACTATTAATAATTTTTGCATTGATAAGTATTCAAGAATATGACATCATTCCTTCTTGATTCTTAAAGGAAGGATGTCCGTCCTGTCCATTTGCAATTGTCTAATAGGCTGGTGTTTGTGTGTGTCTGCTCCTTATATACGGTTAAAAGCTATTTATGAAAATTCTTTAGTGTACTCCAAAATGGATTGAGCGTTTTTTTAGAACGATTTAGGATAGAGAAAAAAACCTTAAATAATAATAATAATTAAGGGTGCTCGTAGTAACACGACCACTTCCGACTTTAGAATATCTCTTTATGTTTTTATAGAGCTAACGTTTCAGCTTTGGTTAAAGTTATGTTATAAATAAGTAAACATTCTTTTTTTTTCTAAATTAGTAGCCAATATAATTTACAAAAATTTCAGGGAAACAAACTCCTGATCTTTAAAACAAGGGGCGATTTCTGCTAAGGACCTTTTTTGTTTTATGTTACTGACTAACCTTATTATACAGCAACTCTCACCACAATCGTTGCGCATAAGGGATGCCAAGCGTGGCGAAACCTCGGATGGGCGGCCCAGTGGAATCAGCACATTGATATATTAATAAATAAATTAAAATTAAATATACAAATTAAACACTAGGTTATTTGTTTCAAAGGTATTATTAATTAAAAAATTAACACTTGATACGTATTTCGACAATTCCTTGTCATCATCAGAAGTGATTACATTCTAATACTTCTGATGATGACAAGGAATTGTCGAAATACGTATCAAGTGTTAATTTTTTAATTAATAATACCTTTGAAACAAATAACCTAGTGTTTAATTTGTATATTTAATTTTAATTTACAAAATGTTTCAACTAGAACCAACGGTCGAAAGTTTAAATCTTATTAATAAATAAATTTTATGTAGTTTGGAGGGAAAGTGGTGTAGGTTTTACGTGAAACATATTTATAAGTAAAATTATTTAATACAACCCCTAATAGCATCATTAGCAGAAAAGGTCAAATTAAAATAAAATAAAAAATAAAAAAAACTATTATTCAATTTATAATTCTTCAAAGTTAAAAAAAAAAAAAATTATTGTATAATAGGGATCTGGTCTTTGGTGCCGAAAAAAATTTTGAATAAATTAAAAAAATTATAATTATCTTTTTTTTTTAACCCTTTTCGGCTACAGAGGCCATTCAGGGGTTATATTTTTATTTATATAATTTTTTAAATACAAGTACCGATGGCTACCGGGGGGGGCGTTCCACACGCTGATTGCTCGGGGTCACCAATCCCCCAGCGCTTGTCATCACTTAACTGCAACGATTGTAGTGACTATTGCTCTTCTCCGGGCTCCAGGCCCCCGGCTATTATAATTATAAAATAAACTGAGTTTTATTGTTAAGATCAGATTTTATTTTATTTTATATTGCCTGTGGTTCAGGGCTAGGGCATTAGCTTCTGGTACCAAAGGTCAAGGGTTCGCTTGGCTACCAATCCAAGTGAAATAGAGACGGGGTCTAAATGGCCTTCGATGCCGAAAAAGACCTTAAATGAATGATCAAACAGTTTTAATCTCCATGACAACTAGTCATCCTATCATCTAAATTCTGCAGAGGGGGGTGGAGGTTCAAACTCCGCCTCCCTCTACTCAAAATTCCAAAAAAAATAAAAATATTTAGGAGAGAAATAAATTATAAATATAAAAATTTACAGCGAAGGGGATGGAAGGGGGGGGGAATCACCGAGACTCCCCCCCCCCCAAGCTTCCTCTCATCCTGTTTACGGCACTTTCACCTTATTTTCTTTTTTTTTTAAAGCCTTTTAGGCTAATTTAGACCTCGTCTTTATTTTTCTAATTTAATTGGTAGTCAATAATTAGAATCGCTTGGGTTGTGACGTTTCTCGATCTCTGAGTCATTGTCCAGAAATTAATGGGTGTTGTAATATATCTGATGATAGTATTAACCAAGGCTGAAACGTTTAATGAAAAATCCCTTCATGCAACCCCTAAGATCATACACTTATATATAAAAAGCATTGCATACCATGCAAGAAATATAAAGAGTTAGTAGTGCACCGTCCAATAAGAAGTTTAAAAAAAGATTTCTTTTCTTTTGAAGGGTTTGTAAATAATAAAAAAAAAAAAAAAAAAAAAAAAAAAAAAAAAAACATTTCGATTAATACTTAGATTACATATTTCAAACCCTTTCTTTATTTTGGATATAGGCCAATATTTAATCAGTTCAAGGTTTTTTTTGTTCCTTCATGATTATAAAAATAAATAAATAGACACCTTCATGTAAAAATATAAATTTATTTATTATTCGTACCATTCATATCTTAAACCAAAAAGTTGGTTGTCAACTGTCCAAAATTTTTATATATATACTTTTACACTAATTGGTATTTCTTTCTCTCTCTCTCTCTCTCTCCTCTCGCTAAATCATTTCATTTTTAACGTTTTTATTTAGTGTGAAGAATTTAAAGTATGAGATTTTTGTGCAGTGAGTTAGAGAATTGAAGAAGGGGAAGAAGGGGGGGGGGGGGAGAGGAGAAGAAATGAATGTCAGATGAGAAGAAAAGTATTTGGCCGGGTAATTTCTTTTCCTCCCTGTCGTTGTCGTTAATGAGCTTAATGAATGAAGAATAGGAAAAAAAAAAAAAAAAAAACTTTCTTCGGAAGAGAAGTAAAATTAATTTAAATACTCTACTTTGATCCGTATTTTAACACTTGGTATGTGTGTCATCTTAATAATTATTATGATAATTATACAATTAGATATTACTTCATGTACCCGAAAAAACATATAAGGGTGTGCCGCCGGGAGTCGAACCACGGATCCACCGATTTGCGCTCAGTGTGCCCTTACCACTAGACCACAGCACACAGCATGACTAAATTTGCTTTCCAACTGAGTTCATATACCCGAATGCCGTGCTGTGGTCTAGTGGTAAGGGCACACTGAGCGCAAATCGGTGGATCCGTGGTTCGACTCCCGGCGGCACACCCTTATATCTTTTTTCGGGTACATGAAATAATATCTAATTGTATAAATCTCCGTTTCGCGGCTTACCTACGCGATATATATAATATCTTAAATATTATATATAATTTCTTATTTATTATGATAATATTTATACCAATAAATTTATTGAAACATATCATCTAGTGTTTTTAATTAATTTTCTTTAATTATAATGTTTCAGCTAGAGCCAACGAATACAAGTTTAAATTTAAGAAAAAGAATAATAAATACTTTGTTTTTAAAATATATTCTATTAATAAGGACTCGATGCCTAGAGGTAGAGATCTCACTTCGCGTTCTTGAACAATTAGATTGTAGACTATCTCTGCTAATTCCTTCTATTTTATTTTAATTATTTTGATTGAAACAGCAGCCTTAGAAAATTCAAATATTTTCACATTACTGAAAAAATTATCCCTACTCGGGATCGAACTATAATGCTGCAAAAAACCCATTCCGCCAACTCCGCACTGGGGAAATAAGGCGAAATTTGAAATTAATAGAGTCGGCGATCTTAGATGTCGAAAAAGACTCAATAAAAATAATTAAAAGAGAGACGTTCGTGTTCAAGGTTGGCTTGAAAAAGGCTCTAAAAAAAACAACCAGTATTAGAATCCAATAAACATTAAATTTATAGGTAGATGCAAGGTTGCAGGTAATTGTTGCAAAGCTTAAAAATAATTCTTGAAAATTATTATCCATAAATTTATTTGGTTAGACGACAGATTTGCAAATATTCAGTTTCGGTCTGATATTTGCAAATAATTCGTCTTCCAGGATAATAATTTTCCAGAATTATTTTTAAACTTTGCAACAATTACCCGCAACCTTATAACAGAGTAAACCTTCCATCTACCTATAAATTTATCAACTCTGGCTGTTTGTGGAAACATTCAATTATTTATTTGATTTAAAAAAAAAAGAGAAAAAAGAGAATTAATGATATTGAGTTGAACTCTCAAGGCCGCCGTTCCGCTAGATTGTCAACATGGAGCAAAAGAGAGAAGGAAGGCTCTTCTTGTTTTTCTAATTTTTAATAAACTTCCCAAAAAATACTTGACTCTTTTTAATAAGGTGTCAATTTTTTTATTAAGGAATATAAGAGCAGTAGCACAGTGGTTTGGGTCTCGCTTCATTGTGCTAGGAATCAGACTTGCCGTCCCAAGCGACAAAACTTTATTTTAAATAAATTGGCTAGCTATCAATTTGAAATTAATAAGGGGAAATTAACGAGGTCTCAATAACCGCAATAAAATTAATTCTGTATATACCCTTACTATAGGGGAATAGGTGGGTGGTTGAGGGCCTGGAGATTCCGGGTTCGATTCCAGGGCGGTCAGAGGAATACCGGTATAATACTCATATAAAAAGTGTTTTCTTTCTGGGACAACTACCCAGCAGCTGATCTTTTAACGTGACGTCTATTTCCTGACTTCGAACGATTTTTTTTTACTTTGTTCCCAATAATCAACATATCTTCATCATATACTATAATATAAAGCGCTAGAGGCTGACTTACTGTCCCTGTGTGTATGTGCCTATCAGGGCCCTGATTGGCTAGAGTTACAAGAAATGGAGCGGGAGAGGGAAATTGAAATTTAAGTGGAAATTTGAAAATTTCCAAACAGTGAGGAAGAATGAATTTGATGCATTTGTCCGCCAAAGGCGAGCAAGGGGGTCCAGGGGGCGTAGCCACCTGGCAAGTGGCGCGCGCATTACCAATTGTTATTTTATAATTTAGACAATACATAATATTGAATTAATACTGATTTTAC
Organism: Euborellia annulipes; assembly: GCA_023213315.1. Taxonomy (NCBI): domain Eukaryota; kingdom Metazoa; phylum Arthropoda; class Insecta; order Dermaptera; family Anisolabididae; genus Euborellia; species Euborellia annulipes. The sequence continues at coordinate 3,041 of JAKCPI010014354.1, read as the reverse complement.
TTTTGTGTTTTTAATAAAAGCCATTTTTTAAAATGTGGCAATTTTTCGATAATGTTTTGCCTAAAAAATGACTACACCCACCACTTTATCATTATAATACTCATATTTAATTAGTTAAACGAAACGAAAACTTTTTATAGCAACATCTCAAGAATTCTTTGAATATATTAAAAAATAACGAGGCTTTTTTAATGAGTCACTGATGAAGCTATGGATAAACACCTTGCTTGTTTTGATGAAAAGATATATTTATTTCAGTGAAGAATTTTATTTTGTTCTTGTTGAAATCAATAAGATCACTGACCTAACACAACGCATTCTAATCCCTTTGACCGTTGTTAATACAACGGGGAAAATAAGGAGGGGAGGAATACGAATAGTCACTTTTTACAGGTACTATCTGAAATATTTACAAAATATTCTCAATTTGACCCCAAAATGGCTAGAAGTTCCTGCACTTTACTCATACTTGAGAGGAGAAATGGCGGCTGCCATCGGAACAAAATATAAATATTCTCCTATGTTTATAAATTTTACCTCTTGTTTATAATAGACTATCGGAAAGTAAATATACTAACTGTATCAGTCAAAATTATCTACCCTGGCAGTGCACCCTATCGGTGAGAAAAAACAACTATGCAACCAACACAGATGCATGTATAGTTGCTTATACAGACAAAACTTAATTGATTAATCAATCTTATCAAAAAACATGTGCACTGAGCGACAATATTAAATACCACCCATGTGTTTTCAACTTGTGATTATTTCATTGTTTTTATAAAAGAAAATGAAAATCTTTATTGGAAATTTTCTAGGTTTGAACCATGAGAGTTTCCATTCAAAAATATATAATATTTTTTTAAAAACAATGAAATAATCACAAGTAGAAAACGCATGGGTGGGACTTAATATTGTCCCTCACTGTACATGTTCATCTCTCTAAGCTCTCTAGGAACGGCTCTAGTCAGATCTCTAGCTCTAGATACCTTTGGCTGACACAGATAGTACCTCCAGAATATTTATTTAATATGTAAAGAATAGAATGACAGCAAAATATATTTCATTTATTATACCCTCTATGCTGACGTTTCGGTCTTCATCAAGATCTTCATGGCCTGCGGACTGTCAATATAGGGAGTCATATATTTCATATATTGACAGCCGGCAAGCTCTGAGGATGGTCTTAACCAAGACCGTAACGCCAGCATAGAGTATAATAAATTAAATTAGCTGCTAATATTTTTTTATTTAATATGAATTTGTCACTTACACTTCTTTGCATCTGAATAATTCAATTTAAAAAAAGTGAGTAACTTTATAAATTAAAGATTAAAAAATCTCTTATATTTTGCAAAATTCAATCAAACTTTCCAGATACAGGCTCTGCACTATCCAGCGAGTAGACCTATAAGATTCCCCCCCCCCCCTCTACTGTTTTGCTTTGAAATCAAAAGTACTAGTAGTAGTAGTACTAAGTAGAGTGAGAAGTAAAATTAAAAAAATTCTACCGGAAGAGAAATTAATAAATACTAATTTAAACTCGGATTTTGGCACTTGTAGGATTTGAACCTTGAATTTCTAAATTACAAGGCCAACCTTGGCGTCCAATAGGTTCACAATTTTTTTTAAATAGATTAGCTACTAATAAATAAAAGAACCATGTAAAAAAATAAATAAAAATAAAGAGATTAATAATTTGACCCTAAATATAAAATAAATATTCATCCTTGACCTTGAATCAATTTTTTTCTAAACTTTATCTCTATTTTTATTTAGTTTGATAAAAATTTAATTTAGAAAGTAAGAGAGGGAAATATTTACAAGATGATGTCATTTGATCAGAATTAAGTGATAATAATAAATAAGAAGAAGTAAACGAAGAGAAAAGGAAATAGAGAGAGAGAGAGAGAGAGAGAGGGGGGGGGGGGGAGTTTGACCTTTGAACCTTTTCCTTTTTACCTTGTGGTTGTGGTGAAGGACTGTGTGGCAATTCTTGTTGACTGTGTTGTGTTTTACGAGGATCCTCCCATGTGGTCGTCCGTGTTATGTGACTGCAACAGAAAGAGGGAGGAGAAATTAAAAAAAAAAAAAAAAGAATTGTTATCTTAATTGTTAGTTAAAACAAGTTGTTTGTTTATACTTCATCTTCACCCATTCAAGGTTAAAAGAGTGTCAATATTGATAATCGACAAGCCAAGGGGAGTGGGTATGCATCGTCGATAAATTTGTTTAGCGATTGCATCAAAAAAGTCAAAATTTTGATCGAAATACACGTTTTAAGCTCTCTGTGTCTTGAGAGAATCAAATAATATATATAAAGCCATTAATAATTACAACCATCTGCCTATTGAAATAAAAAATAAATAACTACAGTCAGGGGCGTATATAAGGAGGGCCGAGCCCCCCCCCGAAATGTTAGCTCGGCCCCGCAGCACCCAAATTCCAGTTTCCGCAAGAGTGGAATGTTCCGCGAACGGCACAAGGGAAAAATTTTGGTTCCTCGGGTGGTAAAAATTTTAAAAAAGGTAAAATATTTTTACGGACGGGAAAAATTTTTGGTTCCGCGAACGGCACATGAAAAATTTTAGGTTCCGCGGGTGGAAAAAATTTTGGTTCCGCAAAAGAGGAAATATTCCGCGAAATCAAAATTTTTCGCAGGGCGGAAAACCTTGGTTCCACGAAAAACAAAATTTTTCGCAGAAAAATTTAAGAAAAATTTTTGAGAACAGCCCCCCCCTGAAAAAAATTTCTATATACTCCCCTGACTACAGTGCGCGTCAAAAATAGTGAAACCCTTCTTAAAAAAAAAAAAAAATTCACTTTAAAAACTATTCTAATCTAAATAATTACAATTTAAATAAAACAAAGATAAAAATGTCGAAATTTGTTATAAACACCAAATTTCTAAAATTGTAAAATAATCATTCCATTACAGTTTTTCTCTGTCTATTTTATAGGAAATTCTTATAAAAACAAATTTTTTAATAAGGATAGCGGAGGGCAGCCAGGAAAATTTGAATCTGATAAAAATATATTCA